>OVBE01009268.1:0-15268 GCA_900406425.1 Iberis pinnata | reverse complement strand
GCTTTTTAATCAAGCATGATTTTATATCTTCTCTCTTGATAGACGTTGACGCTTTTAGTACTAACGTCCCAACATCTCTAATTTTACTCTTTCTCTTAGCTGGCTCCATAGTACCAAAGGGAAATATTCCAATTTTCCCATCAAATACTTCATTTTCTTATTCATCAAATCTTGGAAGAGCCATTGCCGCTAGAAACATCACATTTCCAATGTAATTCTTGCTTTGACATGTACGGTGTGGCTCTTCTTCAATCGGCAGTAGTTAATTCTTGCTTTGATAAGTCTTGTGGTTTGGTTTTATTAGACTTAAGTTTTTGATTATTATTACTTTTTCCAAAACATAACTTATCATTACTTTTTCCAAAATTTGAACACAACTTACAATGAGTAAATTTAAAATTTACTAGGTAGCTAACATTTATGAGTTCCCAATAATTTTGTCTTCTAAATTCACTATAAATCTAACAAATTTACTCAATCATATATATTTTCTTTTGATTTGTCTTCTTCAACCCATTTTTTTCTTCAAAAAATAATGGAACAAAAAAAAAATCAAAAAGAAAACAAAAACATAGATTATTCAAAAGATCAACAAAATTTAATCAAACTTACAGATGTTCACTAGGCCATTAGACTTGAATAAGATGCATTATGATATTAGAGAGCCTCGTCCTGACAAAGAAATTGAAAACACTATATTCGATATATTAAAGATTAATTGTCCTAAGTTTTTTTAGTCTTTGTTTTTATTTTTATTTTATGTGTGTTTTGTTTTGATTGTTATGCTTATTGTTGCTTTGAAGTTATTAATGTACGTTCTATGTGTATTTTATTTTGATCTTTTATGCAATTTGTTGCTTTGAAATAATTAATATATGTGATAAGAAGATAATAAATCATCAAAAATAAACTAAGTTTAAAAGTTTAAACTTTCGAGACAGTAATTCCATAACAACAACAAAACACTGATGAAACAAGTGTGTTCATCACATTTTGAACTAACGTAGCATCACAATTGATTCGTGTAGGTAGAAGATCCATTTTTTCCAACGTAGATTTTTTCATATGCGGGATTTAATTTGTACTTGTTTAATCCTCCAGATTTCATAATTTCATTTATACATGATTGAAGACTCAAAAAAATACGGCTTACCATTTCTGACGGATATTCTACAAAAGATTCTTTTACAACATGAACAAGATCTTCTATGCTTTTCGGGCACTTCTTATGTTGTAAGGATTGAATGGCGCTGAAAAATCCAAGATCTAAAATATTTAGATCCGGCGAGTTTGGCGGTTGCACATCAATTGAATGTCAAAGCCATTTTTTTGACGCAACTTCTTGGAAATCCTTATCTCCAAATAGGTTTCTGGAAAATTAAAAACGATAGAAGACGATGATGATTAAAAATTTGGGATTAATTAGGTTAAGTTATTGGGCTTTAATTTTTTACATATTAATATCTAATCTTCTTAAATATTGGGCTATAATTTGTTTATAATAAGGAAAAAGTTGTTCCCTTATAAAAAGAAAAAATTTGATTGAAATTATACCCTGAGTCACGTGAGTTAATCAGGATTGCGTGGCAGAATTGTGTGGAGCGTGAGTTCATATCGATAGAGATGTGGGGTTACAGTGAAAATTATAAGGGTTCATATATTAAAAAATTATAAAATTTAAATGAAATTTTGAATCTTTACGGGTTCAATTGAACCTGCAATATTGTAAGTAGGTCCGCCCTTAGAGATGATTAAAGGAATCGTAAGGTTTGAAGATCCGATTGAGAATGGTGAAAGTTCGAGAATGGTGTAAACAATGAGATTGTGGATGTGATTGTTAGTAGTTTAGTGTTTACAAAATATAACATGGAATTAGAAAAAATGTTTAATACATGAAACATAGTTTTTTGTTTGGTATAATTTTTTAATACAATATATTGTGTCAATGTAATAAATTTATGATGTAGTTAAAAATTTAATTGAAAAAATAAATTCTAAAATTTCTTTTAGATATTTCAACTTTACATATGCTGCTATGAATTTGAATGTATATAAATTTTAAAATATTAATATTAATATTTATTTTTATTTAAAATTAAATGTTTAATTTTTTAAAAAAAATCAGAATTTTATTTTGTATAATTTAATGATATTGAAATATTTGATATAAGCGTTAACTATTTAAAAAAAAACATGTGAGACTAAAAAAAAAAAGGTGAAAATGTGAAATGTGTGAGATTATGTATTACAATTTTTTAAATTACTTTAAAGTAAGCGAGCTTATGTATTACATTATGTTTTGTAATTACTGTAAAGTAATTACAAAATGACAAATTCAAAAACTTACAAAAATTACCTTTTAGTATATAGGATTAGAGTATAGTGTTAGAGATTTTAGGTTTGGTGTTTGAGTTTTGGGGTTTTGATCCAGTGTCTAAGGGTTAGGGGTTTCACTTTAGTGTTTAGGGGTTTGGGATTCGATTTTAGAGTTTAGGGATTTGTAGATTAGTGTTTTGTGTTTAGAGGTTTGTGGTTTAAATTAAAGTTTAGGGATTTGTAGTTTATTGTTTAGTGTTTAGAGGTTTGTGGTTTGAGTTTAGAGTTTAGGGATTTGTGTTTAGTGTTTAGGGTTTGTGGTTTGACTTTAGAGTTTAGGAATTTGTAGTTTAGCGTTTAGTGTTTAGGGGTTTGTGGTTTGAGTTTAGAGTTTAGGGATTTTTAGTTGAGTGTTTAGGGGTTTTTGGTTTGGGGTTTTGATTTAGTGTATATGAGTTTTGGGTTTTAGTTTAGTGTTTACTGTTTAGTGTTTAGTGTTTAAAATGTAGAGTTTAGGGTTAAGAATTACTAATACATAGCATTCGTAAAAACGCTATGAATGTAAATCTATAGGCGGGAAATGAAAATTAACAAGGCACTACAGTGAAATTTTGGTACGAACAAAACACAAAAAACCTTTACTCTTTCCTCTCTTCGCAACAACGACGGCCATCATTATGGATCTTCGTTCTTGCCTTTCTTCTCCTTCTCATTCTTCATCGTCTTCTCTTTCCTTGTCCTTCATTTATTCTCATTCCCTCTTCCTTCTCTCTTTGTCTCTAACGTCCCTAAAGTCTTCAAATCTTCTCATCTTGCGGGGTTCAATCTCAAGCCTTTTAGGTAAATTGCTTCAACCCATACTTCTATTTTGTTTGATTGATGCCACTTAAGTCTGATTTCACTTTCAATTGAACAAATTGAATCTCTATAGAATCTTCGACATAGCGATACAAATAAAAAGTGTGCTCTCCCTTCTTCAGACTAGAGATTGTGAGTATTGCGACTGATTTTCCTTGTTTGTTATTATTTCGTGATGTCTTAGACTATCATCATTTATATATACGAATATTATAAATGATGATAGTCTTCTTAAAATTTTGACTGAATGTCTCTGCTTGTGTCTTGTTGCATATCCAATGGTGACAATGGCAAATGATTGGATATTGAATCCTCCGGCAGACTTACCGCACTTGTATCCCCTGTCGGAAACATCATCTCCTCTGCACTCAACATTTTTGAATTCGTCTCTGGCGACTTTAACTTTGTCTAACTGATTTCAAACCTATATATATATGTATGTTTACGGTGTCTGTCTGTCTGTCTTTCCCTTCTGCTTATATTATATGTTGCGTCTGCATGCATGAATAAGGCTTACGTTTGAAGTTTGTGCCTCGTTTCTTTTGTGAATTGAACTGCTGTTGTTATATATAATTTCAGTAGTTTTCAGGTAATTTTCATGTATCAAATGTAATGATCATGTAATAAAATAATTTATCCACTACTTTCTGAAAGATACACATTATGTCATTGGTGATTCAGACCTGCAAGAAAACCTCTATCTTCTTCTTGTTAACCGAAAGGTTGGACCATTAAAAGAATAGCTCAAAAGTATCTGCAATTTTCTTGAAAGTGAAATTTTGTACCCTCCGAGAATATATACCATTAAATCAGCATCAGCAAATGCAAGATGATATATTAAAAAGCATTTTTTTCTAACCATTTAATTTTATTAAGGATCCAAATCCAAGGGAAGTTTAACCAATATATTTTATAACAAACTTATCACTCAAGATGCTCAATATAAACAATAAAAGTAGGAGGGGTTATTTGTTTCTGTATTTTAATGAATTTTGAAATCCTTCCAAATTTAATAATTTTCAAATGACATAAATGAATTTCAAAATTAAACAAAATGGATTTAAGAGGATTTCAAAATTAACTAAATGGATTTCAACAAAATAAAAAAGTAGACTAACTTATAAAATTGACTAACGTTATAACTGTTGACTTAAGTTTGGCTTGAGCAACAAGTAATTATATTATTAAGGAAAAAGATAATATTGAAAATATTTAGGAGTTATCTAAATATTATATGGAGATTATCTTGTTAGGTTTTCCTTAAAAGAATCGGATTAGGTTTTTCCATTTATAACCTATATATATGTGTACATCGAGCCTATGATGTTAATTGTGTGAGAGGTTGAGAGATTGTTTAGAGAACTTTAGGTTTTGTGTTTATTTTCCTAGAGTTAAGAAAGATAGTTATTCTTTATATTCAATCTTAACCTAATATAGATTGCTTTGAAACAAGAATTGGTATCAGAGCCATCGAGTTTTTTGATAGAAACGGCGAGGTGAGAACCATGACAAACGTTTACTACATCCCAAAGTTGAAAAGTAATATTATTAGCCTTGGAAAACCTACTGAAGCAAGATGTGATGTAAGAATGAAAGGAGAAGACTTGATAATGCTTGATCGTGAAGGAAAGATGTTTGTCAAAACTAAAAGATCAAAAAATCATTTGTATAAAGTGAACATGGGGATCAAGAATATTGTATGTCTAATCTCGAAAACTCTAGATGAATCAAGTCTTATTCATGCACGCCTAGGCCACGTGAACTATGATACGATTCGATTAATGCTTGAAAGGGGACTTGTTATGAGTAACAAGAAATCAAAGATAGAGAAGAAGTTGCACGATTCATGCTTAATAAGCAAGCAAACGAGACAAGTATTTCCAACCGAAACCACATACAGAGCAAACGAAGTGCTCGAACTCATTCATGGTGACTTGTGTGGTCCAATTACACCAAGTACTGCTGGCGGTAAGAGGTATATCTTTGTTTTAATTGATGATTACTCAAGATACATGTGGTCCATACTACTAAAAGAAAAGAGTGAATCATTCAATCAATTCAAAGAATTCAAAGCCATAGTCGAAAAAGAAACAGAAAAGAAGATCAAGACTTTTCGAATAGATAGAGGAGGAGAGTTCATATCTCAGGCATTTAATCTTTTATGTAACGAAACCGGAATCCAAGACATCTTACTGCTCCATATACTCCACAACAAAATAGAGTGGTAGAAAGAAGAAATAGGACTTTGATGGAGAAGACCAGAAGCATACTAAAACATATGAAGATGCCAAATAATCTATGGGGGGAAGCAGTCAGACACTCTACATATTTGCTAAATCGCTTAGCAACTAGAGCAAACAAAGAGAAGACTCCATATGAAGCATTTAAAGGAAGAAAACCTAACATTGATCATATTAGGGTTTTTGGATGTATTGCCTATGCAAAAGTGGATGAACCGCATATCAAAAAACTCGATGATAGATCGAGAAGGTTGATACATCTCGGAGTTGAACCAGGCACGAAGGCTTATCGGTTGATTAATCCAAAAAGTAGGAAGATAATTGTAAGTAGAGATGTGATATTTGATGAGACAAAAGGGTGGAATTGGAACACAAATAACCGAGAAAAGGATGATGATCAAGACTACTTCACAATCAAATTAGGAGATTATGGGAATCATGGCATTCAAAAGGAGCCGTTGGAAATAGAAGCTCCTAATGAGACAAATTCAGGTGAAAATATCATAGAAGATGCTCCTGAAGATGAAGAGGAGCATGAATTCGAAGGAGAAATAGAAGAACTAGGTGATCAAGTTCTTACAGAAGCAAGAAGATCGAGTCGGATCAGATCAAAACCAAAGTATCTCAATGATTACATACTTCTAGCCGAGACAGAAGGAGAACAGTTACTCTTATCCTTAAACGATGAGCCAAGAAATTTTGTTGAAGCTAAAAGGACAAAAGGGTGGATACTTGCATGTGAAGATGAGTTAAAATCAATTCAAAAGAATAATACATGGACTTTGGTAGATCGACCACAAGGTGCAAAGGAAATTGGGCTAAAGTGGGTATTTAAGATTAAAAGGAATTCTAATGGAACCATAAACAAATATAAAGCAAGACTTGTAGCCAAATGTTATGTTCAAAGGTATGGAATTGATTATAAAGAAGTATTTGCACCAGTAGCAAGAATAGAGACAGTCCGAATCCTTATCAATTTCGCAGCATCTAAAGGATGGGAGATTCATCATCTTGATGTTAAGACTGCATTTCTTAACGGAGAGTTGAAAGAAACGGTCTATGTTGCTCAACCATAAGGGTTCGAAATTAAAGGGTGTGAAGAAAAGGTTTACAATCTAAACAAAGAACTATATGGTTTAAAGCAAGCACCTAGAGCATGGAATGACAAGCTGAATCATGTTCTGAAGGAGTTAAATTTTAGAATATGTTCAAAAGAGCCTTCTTTCTATCGAAAAAGGGTACACCAAGAAACTCTTCTTGTTGCTGCTTATGTAGATGATTTGTTTGTGAAATTACATCGATTATTGACGATTTCAAGAGAGAGATGTCTATAAGATTTGAGATGAGTGATCTCGGAAAATTGACATACTACTTGGGAATCGAAGTTTGTCAAAGCAAAGAGGGGATAACTTTGAATCAAATAGGATATGCATTGAAAATTCTAGAAGAAGCAGGTATGAGAGACTGCAACATGACTCACACGCCATTGGATGTTGGTTTAAAGCTTTCCAAATCGATTGAAGAGAAAGACATTGGTGCACCTTCTTACCGAAAATTGGTTGGTTGTTTTCGGTATCTATTACATACAAGACCAGATTTGAGTTTCTACATAGGTGTCTTGAGTCGTTACATCCAAAACCCTAAAGAATCACATGGAGCAGCAATGAAGCAATGTTTGAGATACCTCAAAGGCACAATCAAATTTGGGCTTGAGTTCAAGAAGTCGATGTCAAAGGAACTTAAGTTGATAGGCTATAGTGATAGCAGTTATAATGTGGATCCAGATGATGGCAAAAGCACAACAGGTTATGTGTTTTATCTTAATGGAAGCCCAATTAAATGGTCTTCAAGAGATAGTGGCGCTATCTTCATGTGAGGCCGAGTTTATGGTAGGAACTGAAGCAGCCAGACAGACAATTTGGTTACAAGAGCTGTTAAGTGAAATAACCGAAAGTTTTTGTGGAAAAGTTGTCATTAAGATTGACAATCAATCAGCAATTGCACTTACAAAGAACCCGGTATTTCATGGTCGAATCAAGCATATACACACCAGATTTCACTTTATAAGAGAGTGTGTCGAAGAAGGAAAAATAGAAGTGGAGCATGTTCCCGAGAATGAGCAAAAGGTGGACATTCTGACAAAAGCACTTGGAAGGATCAAGTTTAAGGAAATGAGAGATCTTATTGGCTTAAAAGATCTAGGCGGAAAAGAAGTAAAGCTTAGGAGGAAGAATGTTGACTTAAGCTTGGCTTGAGAAACAAGTTATTCTATTATTAAGGAAAAAGATAATATTGAGAATATTTAGGAGTTATCTAAATATTATATGGAGATTATCTTGTTAGGTTTTCCTTAATATAATAGGATTAGGTTTTCCAAATTATCCATTATATATATATATATATATGTGTGTGTGTGTGTACATCGAGCCTATGATGGTAATTTTGTGAGAAGTTGAGAGATTGTTTAGAGAACTTTAGGTTTTGAGCTTATTTTCCTAAAGTTAATAAAAAGAGTTATTCTTTATATTCAATCTTAACATAATATCGATCGCTTTGAAACAAGAATAACATCTTATTATCCATTATCTATAATAAAAATTTAATAAATATAAAAATGTCAATTTTTTGAGAAAATCCATCAATATATAAAATCTCTCCACATATTTGAATGTTAATTAAACAAATGCACCATCTAATCGGACCGGATCTAAACGGGACGGGTCCCCATTTAACATCTTGTTTTTTTGTTGTAAGACATTGATTAATAACCGTATAACATCACACCAAAATTTATGTGTGGCCGCTGTAAAACCAGATAGCGTGAGATTATTAGAGAGTGGATAAGGATATTTACTCGGGACCGTGAGCAAGAACGTAGAATAGAAGGATGAGAGATGAAGAGGCGAGTGTATTGTATTGGTGATGTACTTCTTAAGAAGGATCGAAGGCTCTTGAGTCCTATGACCACGACCTAGCAGTTAGGGAAGACCCTGAGAAAATGGAGAAGTATACATAGAAGACACTATTTTGGCATTAAGGTCGAATCCATATCAGTAGTAGGTAGTGTAGTAGCACGTGGAGATAGATCAACCGTAACAGGAGGAGATGTAGTATCAAGGTGTGATGATCTCATACGACCATCACAACGGTGCTTGTTATGGATGATATGGATTTGAACCCTTGTCTTCTTTCAGCTATAGAGGAATTCTTTTTATCCTATGTATTGAGATTCACAATCGATGAGCTCCGAAGATTCTGTCATGATGATTCACGTTGTCCTCTTGATTCTATCTATCTTAATTTTATTGTTACTTTAAAATATCCTACAACAGATGTGTTAGTAGGTTTTGCTTTTTTATTTGTAAACTTGTGATCCTTGAATGGAGCGTAAAACATTTGATAATCAAGTATTTGGTTTTTTTAAGGGAAGTTTAACCAAGATATTTTGTAACAAACTTATCTATTCTATAATAAAATTAAAATTTTGAGGGGTTATTGGTTTGTATGTTTTAATGAATTTTGAAATCCTTCCAAATTTAATAATTTTAAAATGAGACACATGAATTTCAAAATTAAACAAATGCGTCTCGGAGGATTTCAAAATTAACTAAAGGGGTGTTATTCAATCATTGATTTTAAATCAACTCCTTTAGATTTTAAATCATCAAAATTAAAAGTCTACTAGATTCATTTGCAGAGATTTTTAAATATTTGTAAGATTCAGTTGGAAAGAATTTAAAAATCTTTGCAATTTACCTTGAATTTTGAATCTATTTTTTATGGAATGTTAAATTATTTATCAAAAAAATATAGAGTCATATTTACAATATTTTTTTGATGGAATACATATATTTGTTAATAAAAATTCACCATAAGTCATTTCAAATCCATTAAAATAAAAAGATTTTAAAAATCCTTTTATCATTTGAATATAATTGCATTTTGAAACCTGATTTAAAATCCTTCATCGAATACCACTAGATTTTAAACTCAATTAATGAATGGATTTCAAACAATATAACCAATAACACTATATTTTAAAAAAAAAAAAAATTAAATCAACTATTGAATAACACTATATTATAAATCAAAGAGAGTTGCTTCAAAATCAATGATTGAATAACACACCCTAATTGGATTTCAAAGAATTTCAAAAGATTTCAAAATAAAAAAGTAGACTAACTTATAAAGGTAGACTAACGTTATAACATCTTATTATTTATTACCTATAATAATATGAAACATAAATATAAATACAGAAATGTGAATCTTTTGAGAAATTCAATCATTATATGAAATCTCTCCACATATTTGATGTGATTGCTACTCTCAAGTGATTGACAACCAATCATTCTCTTTGTTGGTCTTGAGTTACAAAAACTTCTGCATAATTATTATATTATAAGATTTCAGTAGAAAAGTGACAAAAGCGACGGAAAACGGATAGCTAATCTGTCGGTTATGGCAATAGTCGACGGATTACTGGTAAAAAAGTATGTTTCTTATAATTTGTGGGTAAATGATATTCTTCACATATTCATAGGTAATTACTAACGAAAATAAGACAAATTATAAATCGACGGTTTATCCACGAAAATATTTTGTGTGTAATCAGTCGATACTCCATTGGTTTAAAGTCCACACCTTTTCCATCAGTATTAATCTGTCGCTAGTGAGGGTATTTTAGTAATAAAAATTAATTATAACTATAGTACAATAAATCGATGGATTGCATAAAATTAAGGGTGAATTAGCTGAATATACATAACTTTCAAATATTAAGTGAATATACATAAGGTATGTATAACTAAATTTTTTGTATTAATATACCATCATTATCTCCTTCCTATCTTTGGAGTACAATTCACGCGCACACGCACAAGTAGTTCATTGATAATAGGATTTTTCTGGTAATAATTCCTTATCCACAACGTTATCACGTCATTGTATCATACATAAGGTGTCAATCCAATCAGGTGTGATGCTCACAATCTGAATGCAATTGGAACTAATGATTCAATTCAAATATAAAAATAGGGGTTGCTAAAAGGTCCTAATTGAAATGAAATATGTTGGAACTAAAAACAGAAACAAAAAGAAACATGCATAAGTAAAAAGGGTAAATGGCAAGTAAAGTAAAACAGAGGGAGTACAAGAATGAAAAGGAGGCAATCAAAGAAACGGTCCCTAAGGATGGGTAATTGGGTAGTGTTCCTCCTCAACTCTCTAAGTGTCTAACATACTTAAAACAATGAGCTAATCCCTAGACGATAGAGTCATAAGCAATCAAATCCAATTCCTTGGCAAATGAAATCAAACTAGGTAACATCCAGACCTAACTTCCGTTAGCGGAAGTATACCTAATAGGCATTACGAATCATCTACCTAAACCAATAAGCCTCCCAAACACCTAATTTCTTAGGCTGAGTTGATGATCTTAAGCATCTAATTCCTTAGGAGTGGATGCAAATCTCTTAAATCACCTAGATCAGGTCACTTCATTGAATCACTTTTCGGGTGCTGAAGTGCCCAATATCAGATATCAACGGGTCAACTCGAAATGAGCATTAAGCGCAATAAAAAAGAAGGGATCTATTAAACCATAAAGCTTAGACACCTAGGAGGAACAAGGAAACAACACTACCCTATCTCATCCTCAAGGAACCTAAGTCACTACTCAAAAAGCATATGAGATGCAAAATCAGAAGAACATGAAAGCATAGCTACTAAGGAAAACATTTTAGATCTAAGGTCAACAACTAAGAACAGACTTTATAAAACCTAAAACAGAAGAAGAAGACAAACGAACAAAGATGCAGAAGATGAAGATCTAAAACATCAAGAACATCAACCCAGAAAATAAGAACTTCATTGGAATAGTAACAAAACAGAGGAAATGATCAAAACTATAAACAAGATTAAAAGCATCAATACTTAAATCAACATGAACCAGATAGTTCACAGCCCTAATATGTGCATGAAAGTAAAGAGAAACATAAGATTAACATAAACTTAAAAGAAATTTGGGTTTCAAAATGAAGAACACTAAGAACAAAAGAGAAAAAAACATAAAACCTAAGAAAAAACCTAAAAATGGCAAAAGAAAAGACTGCCCCAAATGGAGGCGTTTTAGGGATTTTTATAATGTTTAGGAAAAGCCCTAAAATGCATAAAAGACAAAATAAAATCATTAAACTGGGTCTTGGGTCAGGTCCATCCTAATTCGAGTTGGTCGGGTCAGAGCATGTCTGGGCTCGAGTTGAGAAACGCATGAGATTGAGCCCTGTATAAAATGGGGCAGAGAGTGATCGAGGTGGCCAAATTAGGTAGGGGACTCGGCCGAGATGATATTTGGTTTGGCTCGATCGCTGGATCGAGCCGGATTCAAGACCGAGGCGAAGTAGAGGTGGCAAGATCATGAGATTGAGCCAAGCTGGACTTAGGGATTAGGGAATGACCGAGTTGGACTTAGGGAGTGATTGAGCTGGCGTAAAGGTGGCTCAATCATGGGATCGAGCCAAAGGAGTTGCGGTGATCGAGCCGGTCCTAGTGATTGATCGAGCCTGGCCGAGATGCTCGAGTACGCGTGATCGAGCCTGGCTCGATGGCTTTAGCTCGATGGTGATCGAGCCAAAATCTGAGATGTGATCTGGCCATCTTTGTCTTGGCTTGTCGGTCTAGTTGAGTCCTGAATTGTTCTACGCTTGAGCTGGTTCCGTTCCACACAATTTTCCTTTACTTCTCCAAATTCACAATAATCATCCTAAAAGCTACTGAAAGTCGTGAAAAATCTCCAAAACGCATGCATATGCAAATGCTAATGCAAAAATCCATAAAAATTACAAACTTGCCAATAACATCTATAAATGCGACATATGAACACCTAAAGACCTAAAACATGATGCTAAATGACTTCTAAAAATCATGAAAATACAGAGATATCAACTCCCCCAAACTAAATCCTTGCTTGTCGTCAAGCAAGTTATTCAGAAGTATGGGTGAGAGGTTTGAAAGTGGGAACTTAGAACCAAAATATGCTTCTAACACATGTAATATAAATGTCCAGGTTACTAGTTCAAGAATTCAGTCCTAAGCTCGTCCTATTTAAAAACCTTAGCCATACTCATCACAGTTTATCACAAACCAATTCCAACTTCCATAATGCATTCAAATTCATTTGCCCCTTTAACATTCATTAATCAGGAACCATGTATCAAGTCATGCGCGTTCAATGAACTCATTTGGTCAAAGGACATGTTAAGGAGTAAAGATGACCCCTTCATGCAGTGGTTAATAATTTGGCAAAAAAGTTCTCACAAAATGGAATGATCTTTAGANCTTCCATAATGCATTCAAATTCATTTGCCCCTTTAACATTCATTAATCAGGAACCATGTATCAAGTCATGCGCGTTCAATGAACTCATTTGGTCAAAGGACATGTTAAGGAGTAAAGATGACCCCTTCATGCAGTGGTTAATAATTTGGCAAAAAAGTTCTCACAAAATGGAATGATCTTTAGAAAAAGGCTAAAGGTAAGAACACTTAGACGCATACAGAAACAGAACCTCATCTACCCAATCCTAATGAAACCTAAGTTTCCTGATTCTACCCAGTAGGAGGTCCTAAATCTATCCTTTTAAAAACTCGAAGTGATCTTACTTATTCACATTTTTCCCTTTTTCATCTTTTTTAGCTACACTTAGGAGAGGTTTCTTTCTTAAATGACTGCTAGAGGTTTCAATAACTTACTTACTTAGATATTAATGGCTTTTGACCTTTTTCATTTACTCTATCCTTCTGGGTTTTACCCTTTTCAGTTCATTGTCATATTTTTTTCTTAATCTGCACTAGCCATATTTCTTTTTCATACCATTGTTCCCCCAACCTTTTTACTAGCATATTCTGTTTCTTTTTTCATTCCTCTCCTAAGGTTTTTACTCTACCCTTCCTTTTACCAGCTACCAATACCCTTTCATTCATTTCCACCCAAACCAACACCTAAAATTGAATCTCACCTAGTTGTATCTAGTCCAAAAAGCATGGAGAACTACATGAGACCCTATTCATGTCAGTTCGAACCTAACACGTTCAACCAAGCTCATTCCATAAAAGACCTTCCACTCAGTAGTAAATTAATGGTTTGAAATAAGGCAAGGTTCAAGAGTAGGGATTCTACTTGGATTAACAAGAGTGGTAAATGGTAGAAGATAACCAAAATATGTATATAATATCCATGAGTTCATATTCAACACACAAACATGATAATTATACATTCAAATTCAAGTTCTAATAGATAGGAGCAAACTTCAAATCACAACATGCTTTAGGAGATAAATGATCATGCAAGTTCACATTCCAAGCAAGGTGCTGTTTTACTTCAGACTAGTTCAAGATGCATTAGACAACTAAAAAACATACTTACAAGGTTACTATCTTCCTAGTTCCCTATGAAAATGCAAATGAACAACTTGTAAATCTAACATCCTAGATGCAACTACATGAAAAGTCTTTTTTTGAAAGACAATTTTCAAAAAAATTCAAATTTTTATGGTTTTCACATGCTTTAGATGCTATGTAAATGCTATGCAAAGGTGTAGACAAAGGAACAAACAGAGAAAACTTCATTAGTGATAGTCCCCTGGATCCCCCCCCAAACCTGAATTACACAGTATTTGTGTAACCCAAATTCGAAAATGGACTCAGGGGTTGGACAAATAGCAAAAAGCACAAAAAACAACCGGAAACAGCAAACGGAAACAGCAAACAGAAATTATGCACAATAAGCGGATTATACAATGCAGGTTGGGATGGGGATGGACCTCAATAGAGTATGAAGAATTCGGAAGAGAGGTATTTATCCATTGTTTCTGCAGTATATCTCTGGTAAGCACCTTGTGCTTCTTGCTGTTGTTATTGTTGTTGTTGTTGTTGTTGTTGTTGTTCTTGTTGTTGTTGAAGTAGTTGTTGTTGTTGGTTAATGGTGTGTTGGCTGACGGAACCATAGTTCTCTTTTTCAAAGTGGTGTCTCTTCCTCCTTTGTGTTGTTTCAGGTTCTCTCGAGGAGTGACGGTGAGGTTGCTCGACTCGTGGTTGCCTTGGAATTAGGGTGATGGATTGACTTCTCGCTAAGGTTTCAGGGGATCTTTGCTTCTTTAAGGCGGTGGCTTTGTTCAGCTTTAGGGTAAGCTTTTTAATCTGAGTGGTCATCTCTTTGAACTTCCTACTGAAGTAGCTGTCTTGGAACTTGTTCCACTTCTGGAGTTTGCCAATGTTCTTGTGAGCTGTTGCTAAGCTCTTCCCTTGCTTGGTAGTTGGGGCTTCATCGAAGTAATAGCATTCATGATCATTGGGTACATCCATCCTCTCAGTCATTGCTTCATCAGCTACTTCCACTGCTTCCCTGTTCTTGGAATATAGCAGAACATCAGCGCTCGGTGGGAAATCAGTATTATTCCCTTTTCTTATTGTGGTGATTGGGATGTGATATACTTGTATTTTAGCATATTTATAGCTTTGTTTTGCATCCATTTTAGGTAGATTCACTAGCATTTAGGCAAATATAGGTTGCATTTGCATATCATTTCATATTTCAGGTGTTGAAGATGAATAAATTCAAAAGAGAGATCATTTGGATACAAAAGAGCCAAAAAAGAGACTTAATATGGATCAAAACAACAAGCCTTAAAGATCAAGAAATTTGGGGATATTAAAATGGAAATTTCATCATGGCATCTTGAAGCATCCCGTAGCCATGTATTCAACCTTTCCAAAAAACCAAAGATCACCCTAAACGCTCTAGGGAGTTGCAAGATATGAGCCAGCAAAGTTGTGATCCGCTAGTTTCGAAACTCC
>OVBE01009267.1:0-16232 GCA_900406425.1 Iberis pinnata | reverse complement strand
CGGAACAAAAAATTGCATAAACCGAAATTAATGACGTAATAATTACGGATCTTTACAATAATGCATTATCTAGTGAAGCTTCAATCTGTTTTGCTTTGATTCTTGAATTTATTGGGTTGTTCTTGGTCCATGAGCAAATGGCTTGTCTTACATTTTGAAACCTTTTTAGTAGGGAATAACCTTCAGTGACTTGTACAGGAAGGTTCCAGTTGTGTTGGATTAAGGTCTTGTTCCTTCTTTGTAAATCATTCTTTTGTCAAATATAAATCTGCACTTGTTGTGTCTTGATTGTTCATAGAGGGTGACCAAAACTGGTCTATGGTCAGAACCACGGAGTTCAAGAAAGGTTTGTGATGAAGTTGGGAAGCTTCTATGCCATTGCTTATTACCGAAACATCTGTCAAGCCGCGATTGAACCATAGTTTGTTTCTCCTGCCAATCCAAGTGAAACCGTTGCCGTGGCTAGTAAGTTCCTCTACTTGACATGCTTCTAACATGTTGTTGAAAGGGTGAAAATGAGCTTCACTTCTGAGGGGGCCACCCTTCTTCTCGCCATTGTGTCTAATGGCATTGAAGTCACCAAGAAGACACCAGCTTTTCTTCCTTTGAAGACCCATTCTACTTAAAAGTTTCCATTGGTTAAGTCTTTTCTTATAATAGGGATGACCATAGATGCACGAGACATAAAAGGAGGTATCATCATTGATAACCTTACAATCTATGTGATTATAATCAAAAGATATGATGAATACATTGATGGAAGATTTCCAAAAAAGTGATAATCCTCCCCCATGACCTACTGGATTAACAGTGAAAACATGGTCATAACCCATCCAAACCTGTAAATCTACCAAAACATCCCTCCCATTCATAGTTTCCATCAAAAACAAAAAATCTGGGAAATGGGATAGCCGAATGTCCCTTAGTTGAGGAATTGTCAGGTCCTGGGACTTTCCTATACCCTGACAATTCCATGAGAGCAACTTCATAATCCTCCAGGTGACCCCTTGAGAGGGATCACCTGTTCTTTTGTGAGCTTTTGAGATTTTGCAGGCTGCCTTTCAGTCTTATCACCTTTCCTCTTAGAGGAGCCTGAAGAGCTGCTGACTTGGTCCTCATCATCATTGCTTTGGTGGTTCTGAGAGCTATTAGTGTTCTGTCTCTTTGTCTTGATAGGTCTTCTTCTAGTTCCAGCCCTGCTTCTGTGTGTCCCAGATGAACCACTCTGTGCTGAGTCCTGTCCTTTGTCAGAGGTCTTTGATTGGAAGATCATCACATTGTCTTTAGGAGTGTTTTGTTGAGGAGCTATCAATGAGTGAGTGATGAGGGCTGCATTTGGGGGATGGTGTGCAGCTCTGATTGCTGCAGACAGTAGTTTGTCTGGATTAGCAGTGTGGGATGGGTAAGATGGTGACTCTTGTGCTTGAGAAAAGTCGAAGACTATGCCTTTCCCTTTGTTGATATCTGAGGTAATCTGTATTGGTGGTGCAAGTTGTAAAGTAGCTCGTTTTTCATTTTGATTCTTCTCCAATTCATTCAAAGAGGCCTTAATTCTTGATTCTCTAACGCTTCTTTCAGGGCCTTCTACTGCAAGTAAGTATTGCCTCATGTTTTCCATCACTCCTTCATCAATACGTGGTTTAGCAGTTTGAGGATCAACACCTACCTGGTCCTCTCTAAGAACCCCAAAGAGTGGGTCAGTTTCCTGAAGGTAATTCACTAACTTAACTTTGTCAACCTTGACGGAGGCGTTTCTTGGTGGAGTCTCTGTAGTGTTCGTGGGAATGGAATAAGGACACACTTCCTTTGAATGTGTTAGTCTTTGACAAGTGAAGCAGCGTTTCTGGAGTCTTTCAAAGTCAAAATACACCGTAGTCGTCTCACCATTGGGAAAGGACACCACTTTGGAGCGACGAAGAGGTTTGTTTACATCAAACCTTATGAGAACTCGGACATAATCTTAAATAAGAGATTTTTCGGGATCATATGCGACTTCCTTGACTTCTCATAATATTCCCCCCAGATTTGCGATAGATGCTGGTGTGAAGTAGTTAACCGGGATGTTTCAGATCTTGACCCAGACTAGGATAAAATGGAGATAGTCTTCTGGTGGATTCTCCACCCATTTTTCGAGTACAATAGACCAGTCATTGAAGGTCCAGACAGAGGTTTCGAGAATCCGTTCCATGTCATGAGAGTGCTTGAAGATGAACTGAAAACGGTCTTGTGTTAGAGCAATACCTCGGACCCGATGGTAAAGTTGCCACTTCCTAGGCATGTCCCTTATACAGCTCGAGATCTTCTGGCACGCTGGGTTAAGGAGACGTCCTATGATGCTGTTTTGGTTTTTCTCTGCGGCACTGTTCTCCGGTTGATTCAGCATGGTGAAGGGGAGGTCTTCTTCTTCTTCAAGAACCATGGCATTGAGGGCAGATTGTAAGTAGCTTGTCATTTTGTTCTGGAGCTAAAGCTTAATTATAAGATTTGTGGTTGTATTGCTCGCAATAACTGTGATCACCAAACTTCAGATGTTCTTCAATGAGATCAAGATCAGATCAAAAAACAGAGGAGGATGACGTGTCAAACTAGTAACCAGAGAAAGGGAATCTTTTCACTGTTTCAAACCCTCTATTAGAGATAGAGGCTTCTGTGCCCAAAAGAAGGAGTTCGATTGAAGAACGTATTAATCACATGGTCTATATATAATTTATTTATTAATATCTTTATCCCATAATTTGCTTTTACAAAAGTAAAAAAAAAAGATATCACAAATTCATCCCCTTGAAAGTTAAAAAGTTTGAAGCATTTGGCTTTTGACAAAAAGTTTCTTAGAGGGTTAGAGTAAATATTATCCAAGGCGGCTAAGTAAGCATTTACAGTTAACTAATCTAAACATGAAAGAGTTGACAAGGTTAAATAAGTATTACGAGTTTTGTGATTTGCTATTTAAGGAGATACAAAACGTTTAGCTTTAAAAGAAAGATTCCTCAATGGATGACGAACGCTAGCTAGGGACCCGTTAAGTAGCCGCCATTCATCCAATTTTGTTGCTCTCTTACATGCAAAAGCAATTTCTTTCACTAAAAAACACTTATCTATGCTGACATCATCAAATTTTCAGCTATGATATGCGAGAGCGACGGTTTGTATATTTTGGGCCTTAATCAACAATTCGTCTGGAGGTCCAAAATCAAAAATCAACAAGCTTTTATGTGATTCGCCGAAGAGTCGGTATTGATGTGTAAGAAATTGTATTACGTTTGAGAGGGTTTTAAAATAATCAACTAATTACAATAATGGATAAGATCAATATTATTACTCCATTACTAGACAAAAAAACCATAATCTAATTGAAGCTAACATTTCATAAATTTTTTTTCCATCATAACTTTCCATCTTAAATAATCAACAAACAAACAAAGTATTAACGTAAGGAAAATAATTGAATTGCGCTCCCTAACATTTATATTGTCTAGATGGTCATTCTGTACTAGCTACTATCCATTTCAACGTCTTGAGAGATCAAACATCTCACAAAAGAAAAGAGTAGTTTTCACGATTAATTGACTATTTCTATCAACTTTCACATATTCATAGACACAGAGCTCACTAAGAATGAATATATACAGCTAAATCTTAGTTCAACTTAATGCATCAAATGAACATGGTCTTTAAGACAAAACAGCAGCCAACAAACAGTCAAGAATCCAACTTTCAATGTTTTGATTAGGGCTCGGAATATAAATCGAACCAAAATTTCCAAACCGAACCGAACCAAGATTTTTCGAACCAAACCATAACAAACCAAATTATGTTTCGATAACCGATCGGCACAATTTTTTTTTTATTTCGGTAACCAAACCAAACCGATAACCGATCAATTTATTTTTTATTTTTTTCTTGAAAAAACTGAAATAATCGAAAAAACCAAAAATAACCAAAAAAATCAGAACCGAATAAACCGAAAATAACCGAAAAAACCCGAAAATAACAAAAAATTAACCAAATAAACTAAACTTCAAAAACAAAAACCCAACCGAATAAACCAAACCAAATTATGTTTCGATAACGGATCGACACAAAAAATTTTCAATTTCAATAACCGTACCAAACCAATAACCGATCAGTTTATTTTTTTATTTTTTTCTTGAAAAAACCGAAAATAACCAAAAAATCCGAACCAAAAAACCGAAAAAACCTGAAAAATAACCAAAACTTAACCAAATAAACTGAACTTCAAAAACAAAAACCAAACCGAATAAACTAATTTCCAAGCCAAACCGAAATTTTATTCAGTTTAGTTTGGCACACAAATACAAGAACCAAAATAACCAAAAACTGAAATTTCTGACCATTCCGACCCAATTTCCAGCCCTAGTATTGATGTTGAGGCTTGAAAAGCAATACCAATGACTAGATAAGTAGATATGCATTTGGAGTATTAAACTAAATGAGATTTAAATCAGACCAATGATAGATAGAAAATCCAAGATCAATCTATTATCCTTTTATCCTATTTTCTTAAAATCCAAACCCACATGAATTGAGTTAGTAACAAAATCTTTCAAATGGTCCATGAAAAATAGGTAATCTATTAGAAAATTTAAAAGAGAGTAATCACAATAATCATGTAGAAAGTAACAATGATCTAAAGCTAAATTAGAAATATGGAATCAACGTATTTAATTAACAAAAAAATAGAATCTTAATCTAACATAGATAAAAATTTATTGAGATTTTGTATTCATAAAAAGTCTGAAGAGTATTGAAGATCCTTCCACAAGTGTATCAAGTTACAAATTGATTATAATTTATAAAGAAACAATCTACAGACGAGGGAGATCAGGTAAGCTTAATTCAATGAGCAATTACAATATCGTTACTCAATACGTTGCTATTACCATTAACAGATTCAAGTATGGAATTCGGAGTCGAGTTCAAATTCATGATCGTCCGTAATACAGATCTAGCAGGGCCTAATTTCTTCCTACCGATACGATACGGACCGTAGATCTTGCTCAAGAGATGCGGCATCTGGTCAATCGTCAGAGACTGTGGCAGCGATGGCGAGTCAACTCCATTAGGGAGAGAAAGAGTTAGGGGAGAGTAAGATCTAGCGTTGATTCTAGAGTTACGGATCTGAGCCAGAGTCCCTGGCTTCAAATAACGGTGGAAACTGTCGTTTCTTCTCGCCGGAGATTTAGAGATTACCTTCATTGATCCGAATTGGAGAAGAGATTATGAGGTTGAGAAGTGAGATGAAGAGATTGGGGAAATAAGGGTTTTTGTAAAGGAAGGAGATGAGAGGCGGGAGAAATTGGACGTGGTGGGAAAATAAATTGAGGTTTGTGATTCTCTTTAGGGTTTTTTAAAAAGCTACGACGCGGGAGTCACGTGGTCTTGACTCGAATAGCCGCCTCATTGTCACGTGACTTGTAATCGGGCGGGTCGGATCTTCTTAATTAACGAAACAGGGTGGTGGATCCGGAATCCGAATCCGGCATTGGGAACAATTCAGGGCGTGTGTTGTGTCGAGTTTTTTTGGATCATAAGAAGAAGGAAAGAAATCGGAGGGAGAAGCTATGTCGAGGATATGGGCGAGAGTTGCCGGATTATTCAGTAGTAAGAGTTTCATGGGAGTAGACAAGACGGGTAACAAGTACTTTTCCAGAATGGAGGAGATTGACGGACTGGGCGAGTATTGTTCTTCTTCGAACTTTTTAAACTTCAAAAATTAGGTTTCTTAGGATTTCTGTCAATTATGTAAGAATTAGGCATGTGAATTTGTCGTTCCTTCGTCAAATTGCTTAACTTCTGTGGTTTTCTCGTTTCGATCAGATTAAAGTCTTAAAATGGATTAATAAGACTTTTGTGGAATCCATTTCTGCAGTAATATGTTCTGATGTGCTTCTCTCTACTTTCCAGTGAAGGAGAAAAGATGGGTTGTCTTTAGACGAGAGGAGGATCCAACCTCTATTCCTGGTAACTCCAAAATGGATTGTTATATATGACCAATTTATTCATTTGTTTGGGTTTAAGATTGCCAAATCAGTTATGTCAGATTTGAAACATAAGCACATCTATAACATATGTGACATGCAACTATCAATCTAGTTACATTTTTGTTTGGTCAATCTTGTAGTTGAATGGATATGTTGGCTGAATGGGCAACGAAAAAGGGCTCCTACTTCAGAGGTAAGATAATTTCTTCTTTAACCAGAACTATGTTATGTAGATTGGCTATATGCCTTTAGTATGTGTTCTTTATAGTGTTTCTTACTGGTCCAGGAAATGGCTGAACTTGAAGCAAGGCGTGAGCGTGTGAAGCTCAATGTTGCTCGTAGGTGTTCCAAATCATTAATACATTTTCCATTAATTGTCTATCCTTTCAAAAGTCTCACCATTCTTTTTTTTTTACTGGCCTCTGGATGAACAAAGTAGAATGTTATTTTGCATCTTTGTTGTATTAGCAAGTCAAGAAATTCTGTGTTTTTGTCCATTTAATGTCTCACTTCAACTTCTATGCAATTCATTTATGTCTTTCTTTGTCCATGATTCCTTGTCAAGTTCTTAAGAAAGAAGAGGAGGAGAAGAAAGTCAGAGAAGGCACTGGACGTAAAATCATGGCCATCGGTAATTAACATAGTGCCCCACCAAGTTTCTAACATCTGTTTTTAATTTCCGAAGTGGTCGCTTAATGTTTACTCTCTTTGGGGTAAAGGTAAAGTCGAGGGTCCAGATTTAACAAGCTTTGTTCGCCATTTTCCAGCTGATTCAAAAGGTATAACAATTTCTCTGCATTCAGTTCATTAAGGCTGTAACCATAGAGTGCTGAAGATTAATTTCTGAAATTCTCTGTATAATTTGACAAAGATTGTAGTTTTTTGATGCATTTATATTTTTGTGATTTGATTCTTCAAATCTTATCTGTCTTGATAAAGTGTAATTTGGACTGATATCAGTTGTTTTCCTTTTTTGTTAATGCTTTTAGGTGATAAGCCAGAGGAAGCTAGTGAAGAAGCAGATGAACCAAGGTGAAGCATCATGATATTGATCATGTTTTATATTCTCCACACCAATCATATCTTGTGTTAATCTTCTTACATTCTGTATCTTGCCGGATGCAAACAAAGCATCCTTTTCAAGACCACTATAACCAAGTGTTCCCACGTTGCTTTTACAGGTCCAAGGAACAGGAACCCGAGTTAGTTACTGCTGAACCACCCAAACCAAAGTAAGTCTAGCCGATTTTATTTCCTTTTTAATCTTAAACTACACATTCCGACTCACGATGCAAAATACGAAATGTTTTCTGATTGTTACAAATCATTACAAGCTGTACATGTTATCTATGAGTCAGAAATAATATATTGCTTCTGGTATTCTTAAATCCGAACTAATCATGATAATGATGATGCAGGACAACAGAGCCTTCAGGGTCTGGATCATCATTTAGGCCCGGGACATGGCAGCCACCATCCTAAACACATCTCTCTTCAGGCAGATAGCAAATAAGAGAATTTTCAGTCCAATTATTTGTTTGTTGTAGTCTACAGAAACCGATTGGTTTGAATTTAACAGATGAATCAAAGACCAAGAGAGCTTTTCGAGACCCTAAATTTGTGGCCTTTCCACGTTGTTATTGAGGATTTAGAAGAGTCAAACGAGAAGCCATCTTCATATGTTTTGTTTTCTTTTAAGGGAGTTTTGTCTCCTGGAATAGTGTGAGACTTATTTCATGGGTACATAAATATCATAATTTGATTGACAACTTAGAACATCAACTTATCTTTCATCTTATATTTTCTTTGAACACTGTTTATGAAGAGAATACACAATAAGCTAACTCTTGTGCAGAAACCTAGTGGCTTTTGCAGCCAAAACCATAGCTTTGGTTTTGTCACTTGACATCATCCATTCTCTTTCAGCACGACGTTGATGTTGCCTTGCATTCTTTGCACGTTTAGGGGCCAATCTTGCATCTCTCTCTGCAAATGCTAGTCTGAACTTCTCTGCTATTGGCAGCTCATTGGAGGATAACGAAGAGGATGTAGGCTTCTGAACCCTTCCACTTATAACCCAGGTCTTAGGATCAATACCTTTGACAAATGGTTCATCTAATGAAATATCTGGTAGTGCTTCACGAGGAACCTCGTTTCCTCTGTACACAATAAGTGATGGTTTGGGATTTACCACTATTTTTGGACACTCTGAGGAAAGCATCTCCAATGAATCCTTATCAATTCTTGGCTGCAGAAAACGTAAACTAAATCAGCAAAGTTTGAAACTTGTGCGCTAAAGAAAACGAACATGGAGTGGTGGTAAGAGGCGCACATAGAGAAAAACTGTAAAGGAGATTCTAGTTATTTACTAGAAGCTTATTAGTCAGGGGGACAATACGTACCCAAACAAGCCAACGCAATGATTGACCACCATGACCAATCTCTTCTGTGTCTAGTTCTTCCCATGTGTCTCCTTCAACATTACTCAAGTTTGGTTTAAATATACTCAAAGATCTGCGTACGGTAGACTCACTGCTCGGGCATCCTCTGCAATATTAACCCTAGTCAAAACCCACACACTGTCGGTTCAATTATATCTCACTTGACCCAGGAAAACATTTGTTTCATGTATAAACAGACAAGCCATCCCAATAACAACAGTTAAAGGGTCAGTTTACTGTACATAGCAGCAGCAAGAGAATTATACCCGCATCTTAGAGTCTCCAATGATCGGCAGTGTTGTACAAGCTCTGACACACCTGTGGATGTGATTTTGTTGCACCGGCTGCATAACAAAGTAACCTATATTATATTGGAGATTGAACAAACACTGCTTATATTTAACATACAGAAGCTCCTAGCTTAAGAGCCAACAAGACCAGAACTATTAAAAACATATTCACTGTTCCAGCCTACGAAAATCTATCTAAGCCTAACACAATCAGACGTAGATTTTGGTATATCCATCCCAAGGGAAGTTGATGGTTATCGAAAAATTTGATATAAATGTAAGCTTAAAAACACATACAGAAAGCATCATACTACCAAGCTAGGTCAGTACTATCAAGAAAAGTAACACATACCTAGAGATTTAAATATAAAATTCCCAAGACTCAAGACTCATAGGTAAACTTAAGTCTTAGTAAGCAATTACAATACCTAATGTCGACAGCTCGGAGAGATTTGCATATTTCTGCCGTTTTAGCTAAGCCAGAATTTGTGACATCCGAACCGCTAATGTCTAGAATTTCCCAGGAACTGTCAGCCAAAGAGGTAATCACATCATCATCCAGTAGCTTTCTTCTTTTAGCAATGGCTACAATCGACATCTGTTGCACATAATCATGCACTCAATAAGCAAGTGCAAGGTAATAAACTGTCCAAACGACTTTAAGAACATTTTCAATACAGCTTGACGAAGAAAGCACTGAGACTAAACAACCTTGATGTCAGCAGGAAATATTAGAGAGATATCAGCTAAACAAGGAATAATTTCTTCCAAATGCCTCCCAACAACACCAAGACATAAGTTGACAAGAGATGGAGGCCCTGATTTCAAAGCAAAAGTTCCTGCAATTGAAGCAAACCAGAAGAATCATGTCAGAATCCAACTCATAACCATCATCCAGCATGCTTATCACAACTCCATTTTCAGAACCCAATTGAAGCAAGCTCATGAAATGAAGATCGACTAGTTCAGTTTAGAAAGCTTAGAGTTGCATAATGATTTGGATAAAGAACTTCTTCACCAGACCAAAAAAGATGAGCATACAAGACCACAGAGAGTCGCACAAACAAAATATCTAAAGCGAGACTCACGTGAGGAAGAGAGATAAGCTGAAGCAAGAATCTTAGTTTTTGGTCCAGGATTCGTATTCAAGTCGATCTTCTTGAGAGAGATTGACAATTTCTCTTCTGAATTGCGTATTTCCATCAAAATTCAACGCTAGCTTTCTGATTGCCGGAGATTCAAATCGGACAACACTGATAATAAGAATCTTTGGACAAACAAAAGAAAAATAAAATAAATTGATACGAAGTCGTTTTGTAGCTAATGAGACGGTTATGGGCCTTCGATGTTAAGAAACTGAGCCGTAATCATTGGTATATAATCTGAACCGACTCTTTTAGAATTAAACATTGCAGGAGAAAGTTTTGACTACACACTATTTATTAGCTTTTAGCAAATATATAACAGCAATTCTAAACTTATAAAGACACTCGATAATTATCAGATGTAGAGAAGCCACTTTAGCCTAGTGGCTTAGGCTTCTCACCAAAAATCCCGAGGTAGGTGGATCGAGGTCCGGGTCGCGCGTATGTGCGTGTTTACTCCGTNAAAAAAAAAAAAAAAAAAAAAAAATCAGATGTATGATGACAGTAGTTGTGCCAAGTGTTATGGACTTGTAGACTGTTAAAATAATCATTAGAAGCTGATTCAAGATATAGTACATCAACAGATACAAAGATAAACTAGTCAGATCGCAAAAGGCTTTTCTCATGACTTGCAACGAGGACGCGTACACTCAAGAATTGTCACACAAAACATAAATAATCCAATGATAAAAACAGAGTTAAAACAGAGAAATCTGAAACGAGCTAACACAAATCCACTTCCATGATTCATTCACCATCTTCAAACGGTGGTTGATCCTAGTCAGCTTTCCGGAAATTCAGCTCCATCACGACATGCATCATATCATGCTTCACTGCAATTTGTAACAACAGCCAGAGGAAAGAATAGATTCCGTAAGAATGCTACCATGCTTTTCATGAAAGTTGCAAACAGTAAGAAAATTACCTGCTGTTGATGCTGGTAGCCACCATGCTGCTGGTAGTTTCCATAGCCGGACCCTGGGTAGCCACCACCATAGTAGGCGTTAGGGTCCTGAGGAGCTGGTGCATATCCATATGCTTCATATCCCCCCTGGGGAGGATACCCATAGTATCCACCACCACCACCACCATTATACTGGGCCTGGTCAGGTTGATTCTGTGAGTTTCAAGAAACAGATCATCAGATCACATAAAGCAGAGAGCGTAGTAAACTTGGTGCATCGTGAACGAATACAAACCTGCTTGTTGGAAGGACTGCGACCCCACGAGAGACGAACACTTTGTCCACCAATTTGTGTTCCATTCAACGTAGAGAGTGCTTGCTCTGCACATGCCCTGAAACACACACGCAGACAGAGAAACAGAATGAGATACATTCTCAAAGTGAGGTGAAGTTTGTCTTCACGGTCACACTACCTATTGGCATATTGAACAAATCCACAACGCTTTCCTGCCGGTATTTTCACATGAACTAATTCACCAAATTGACCAAAAACTGACTTTAAAACATCTTCTGTTACACTTTCATCTAAAGCTCCAACAAAAATCTGGAATAGCAAACATGACTCTTTAATTCAACAATATACCACCACACAGAACAAGGCTTACGAAAACTGAGACAAAGTACGTACTGTTGTGTTATTTGGATCACTTTCTCCATGATTTCCTTGAGTGTTTTGAAATACAGCTGCATATAACAGAGAAGAGAACTTAGAGGAGAAAACTCAAACTTCAATACACTTACTTCAGTTGACAGCGCAAGGAAACAGACAATAAAAACAACAATATAGCACTTGAAAATTTATCCAAAATATTAGCACATAAGCCTAAGTTGGAGTTAGAGTAAAGAGATTCTGCAGTTAGATGACAATTGATACAGAAATCAATAGGGATGTTCTTACAAATGTGCCTACAGGACCGAACTATGAAAAATTAGTGAATCAGACTCAAATTTCTCCAGGGTATTTAACAAGTAACTGAAATTCTTTCCAATCTCTGACACTCTTACCATCATAATCAACTTGCAGAAAGAAGAATAGTTAACACTAAAGGGAGTTGATAGCAAAAATGTAGAGGAGAAAAGTAACTGAAAAGTAGGAACAAACTGCAGCACAAATTACTGAAAGAAGATGAATTGAGAGGTATGAAGAAGATCACAAAACACTCTCTAAGGATTTCAGACTGGAAAAGAAGCGAAATGTTCATAATATGAAAAGAATTAAAAGGCAGGGATTTAAAATTAAAAGAAAAGACTTGTGCTTTATTAGAAAATGGAAAATAATTTGCTAGTTAAAAATGTCACTTTTAATTAACTTCTTCTGAAAACATAACCAACTGACCTAAATGAAGCCACGCAATAAGGTGGAATCATTTTCAGCTGAAATCAGTTCCAGGCTCCCCCAAAGAGAGCCTCATGTGCTCCTGCTTTAAGACAACATGAGTTTTTCTCATAAGTTTTAGGATGTTTTGCGATACTAAATTCTTTAAAATGCTAAAAGGCAAGGTGCGGAAGGGAATGGGTAGACAAATTTTCTTTATCTTTGAGCACAAATTAACAGAAAATGGTTCACCAATCAGAAAGATAGCGATAACGAAATACCACATGGAAAAGAGAGTCAACATAGTCATAACACCACTCAGCATGATCATAACTAATGAAAATTTTTGACTCCTCAGTATCAAAACATACCTGGTTGCATTGACAAAGGCTTCTTGTTGGCAGCTGGACCAGTACGCATAGGTCTGGATGAGCAGTACTGACCATTCATTTCAGTCATGGCACGTATCTGCTCACTTTCATCCTCAAATCTGACAAATCCATAGCCCTTGGGACGTCCAGTGGTCCTATCAGTCACAACCTTTGCCCCCTTGACAGAGGTATATACATTCTTAAATGTTTCAGTAAGCATGTAGTCTGTAACATCAGGTGCCAAGTCCCCTACGAAAAGTGTATACTCAGGCCCATCAGCCTGGCGTCTCTCTCCAGCTCCAAGCTGAGCCCAGTTTAACCTGAAGGTCTGCTCGCTGTTCGGCATTAGACCACCATTGTAAGTCTGCAAAATCCTCTCAGCTGCAGCATGACTCACAAACTCAATAAATCCATAACCCTCAGAATATCCGGTCTGCTTATTACGGATGACTTTAGCTGATTGAGCCTACATACGCAAAGGAAAAACACTGAATTCAAGCAGAAAAACGTATACCGAACTCGTGGAATCAACCTCTAGACATCTCCAAACATATTCAAGGATTTCATATTACCTCGCCAGTGAGAGCGAAGATACTCATAAGATAGTTTTCGTCCATCCACGGCTGCAAGTCTCCGATCCACAACGAACGGATCTCGCCAGCCGATCCTGGATGCTGAGATCCACCGCCATACTGCTGCTGTTGCGATTGTCCAGGAGACGGCGCTGACTGCTGATTCCAACCTGCCGGCGGGTGACCCTGCTGTTGCTGCATCATCATCCATGACTGCTGCTGATGGTAAGCTTGCTGGTCTGAAGGAATCTGCCCTGGCCCTGCGGCAGCACCGTTAGCGGCTGGAGGTGGCTGCTGCATCATGAGGACGAAAACCTAAAAAAAGAGACGAAGTCGCAGATGCAATTGAAGGAGTTATCTCGGACGAGAGGGCACGAGAGGGAGACTAAAAAACTGCCTCGGTTGCTTCTTATTCAACAAAACAAAAAGCTGAAAGTGGCTTCTCATATGGATCTCATTCGGCCCAATTACACTGGTTTGGGCTTAGACCATTATAATCCTTTCTTAACATAATGTAATTTCGCGTATAAAATACATCGAAGAATAAACTACCCCAATTTAATTGCCCATTTGACCAAACTTTGAAATAAAATTACATTACTTTATTTGGAAATCGAACCAAATTTATATATAAGTGAAACAGATTGAATCCAAAAAATCGAGCCAAAACTTCTGTAGTCTTTATAACTACCTATATAACTACCCATGTAGTTATTTTATTTTTGAACTTCAAAGAAATATATCTTATTATATAAACCGGAACGCGTTTAACGTAGATGCAACACGTAAGCGAATTATAATTAACTAAATCGTGACATGTGTCATTATTAATTAAGATTATGACATGTGTCAACGTAGTATTTTAAAGTAATGAAAACTTTCTTATTGTTAGTTTATTATTCTTTTTTAAATAAAATAATAACAAAATGAAATATTTATTGCTTTTTAAATGGTAACTACATAAAAAGAACAATATTAATTTTATACATAAATTATAAGATTAGAATAACTAAAATATATAACATATAAAAGATTAATAATATAAATTTGAAGAGTAAAAAATATATGTACACTTTTTTGTTGGTTTAAACCTAAAAACCGCAACATATGTTGATGTTAGTTTTTTTAACGGTTTTGTAAAAAAACTACAGATCAAAATAATTAATAGTAATTAAATTTTAATTTTAACGTTGATTAAAATATATAATAACATTGGTTATTATATTTAAATCTAAATAATTTACTTATACCCGCGTATCGCGCGGGACCTAATCTAGTATTTAATAAATTACGAAGTAGTTTTTGGCTTAGTAATATTTTCAACAACAGAAAAAAGGTTGATTTCACTAGCCCTTTCAATTTTGTTTATCTAATTTTTTTTTTTCCTTAATTTTGAAACTCCTTAATTTCCCACCTAAACTTAGATTGCTCCTTACCCGACCCTTTCAACTTTGCCCATTCAATCTTTTTCCCATGAACTTTGGAGCTAATTAATTTTCCACCTGAACTGATAATTCTCTTTACACGACCTCCTCAACTATTCGTTTTCATCATGTTAGCCCCAAAGCGATTTAGAACACTAATTTACAATTTAAATTATAAAAATTAAAAACATATCGCGTTTTGGTTTAATCCAATAAATCTTAAGTTAAAATATTTATGATATTAAATCTTACGTTAAAATATTTTTAATATTATTTTTAAACTAATACAACTAAATTATTTTAAAATATATTAAAGTAATAAATTAAATGTTATGTTAAAATATTTAATTTATTACTTATGATATGTCATAAACATAATATTTATTTTATTACTTCCGTAAACATAATATTTTTTTTAGCAAATCTATTAAATTAATAAATTAAATATTATGTTTTTAATTTCAAAATAATTTTTAAAATTTTTTTATTCAAAATATTATGATATGTAAAATATTAAAATTATTATTTTGGTTAAAATATTTAAAATCAATTAAAATAATAAATAAAATATTCTATTTTTTAAGATTATAAATATTTTAATTTAATTTATTATCTTAAAATATTAAAATATTATAAATATTTTTAAAATCAATTAAAATAAAAATTTAAATATTATGTTTTTAATATTAAAAATATTTTTAATTTAATTTATTATTTTAAATTATTATAATATTATAAAATATTTAATTTATTATTTTAATTAATTTTAAAATATTTTTGTTGTATTAGTTTAAAAGTAATATTTAAAATATTTTAACCTAAAATTTATTGGGTTAGACCAAAATGCGATTTGCTATCGTTTTTCATAAATTTTAAAATCATAAATTAGTGTTCTAAATCGTTTGAGGGTAAATGACGAGAACGAATAGTTGAGGGGGTCGGATAAGGAGCAATCTAAGTTCATGTGGGAAATTAAGGAGTTCCAAAGTCCAGGGAGAAAAATATTGGACGGACAAAGTTGAAGGAGGATTGTAAGGAGCAATCTAAGTTCATGTGAGAAATTAAAGAGCTCCAAATTTCAGAAGAAAAAAATTGGATGGATAAAGTTGAGAGGCTAGTGAAGTCAACAAAAAAAATCTTAGTTTGAGTCTATTTAGAGGAGGTTTTGAAATGCTGCTCTGGCAGTTAATATCTACAAGTTTAGGTCTAAAATTTTATTTTTAATCAAAAAAATATTGATGATAAACAGAAATTGAAAACCCATTATATCATATTTTTGAACAAACCAAAAGAAGAAATAAATTGGCTGACAATATCATGTTTAGTTTTGTACAGCTTATAGTTGTTTTTAAGAGAATATAATGTGAATGTTAACGTGTGATTGTAAATAGTGAACACTGAAACGAACATGATAAATAATAAAATATGAATGATAAATAGTAACATTCATAGTTCCGGTCTTGAGACCAAACAAATCAAAGCACTTGTTTTCCATTTTAAAGTTATTAATTATTATTTCGGTTATTGGACATGAATGTTCACCATTTCAATTTCCGGCCTCAACAAAATTTTATTAAACTGGTTTTTTAAACAATTTTTTGCATTGTACAAGCAAATGGTAAATAGTTACATTTTTTTCTTTGGTCAACAGTAGATTTCATTTCATATTTAAACGGTTACAAAAACAAAAGCATCATCGGACATACCC
>OVBE01009266.1:0-16232 GCA_900406425.1 Iberis pinnata | reverse complement strand
ATGAAAGACCTTTTATAGCGTTAATCGTGTGCTATCAATGAGACTTTTTCTTGTAGTATCACCAGCGTTTATTTCCTTCACTAGAATCTTTTTGTCATGAAACACCTTGGTCCTTTCCTTGTATATTTTGGAACTCTCATAAGCATTGAGTCTGACCTTTTCCAGTTCATGCATGTCTATTTCCCTCTTCTCTTGAGCTGTCCTGAGATCAAAGTTTAGGAGTTTAGTTGCCCAAAGTGACTTATACTCTAATTCAACTGGCAAGTGGCATGCTTTCCCATAGATTAGCTGAAATGGTGTTCGTCCTATTGGCGTTTTGAAAGTTGTTCTGTATGCCCGTAGTGCGTTGTTCAGCCTTACCGACCAGTCTCTCCCGGAGGTTCCAACAACCTTTGCTAAAATTTCCTTGATCTGCATGTTCGATACTTCAACCTGTCCACTCGTTTGTGGATGATAAGGTGTCGCCACTTTATGCTTCACTCCATACCTCTTCAGCAGATTTGCAAAGACCTTGTTTATAAAGTGAGAACCTCCATCACTGATTACTACCCTTGGGACCCCAAATCTTGGGAAGATTATGTTTTTGAACGGCTTCAGAACCACCTTTGCATCGTTGGTTGGACTAGAAATCGCTTCTACCCATTTGGAGACATAGTTGACAAATACTAGGATATAGATATTACCAAAAGATGGGGGTTTGAATGGTCCCATGAAGTCAATCCCCCAAACGTCAAACACTTCAAGCTCTAATATTGGATTCTGAGGCATCTCATTTCTTCTCCCAATGTTTCCTGCTCTCTGGCATTGGTCACACATAGAGATGAAACCATGTGTGTCTTTGAACAGTGTCGACCACCACAGACCTGCTTGCAGGATTTTCTGAACAGCCTTAAATGTTGCAAAGTGACCTCCATAAGAGGAACCATGACAATGCTCCAGAATTCCCTTCACTTCATCTTCAGTGACGCACCTTCTGAATAATCCGTCTGGACCCCTTTTTTAAAGAAAATGGGTCATCCCAATAGTAGTTATTTACATCACTTAGGAATTTCCTCTTTCTATATTCGTCAAAATCTTCAGGGATTGTTCCACAGACCTTGTAGTTAACTAAGTTTGCATACCATGGTGCTGCTTTTGTTGTCAGTACTTCACTTTCCAAAAATGCACACNCACATGTATATATTATCATGAGTTGTTCTTTAGGCATAGAGTCATCAATTGGAACTGAGTCGTCAATCCTCATTCTTGACAAGTGATATGCTACTCCATTTTCAATACCTTTCTTATCCACTATCTCCATGTCAAACTCTTGAAATAAGAGAATCCATCTCAACAGTCTCGGTTTGGTGTCCTTCTTTGCATAGATATGCCTCAGCGCAGCATGATTAGTATAAACTATCACCTTCGAACCAACCAAGTAGCTTATGAATTTTTCAAATGCGAAGACTACTGCTAGGAATTCCTTCTCTGTTGTGGCATACTTCGCATGAGCATCATCCATGGTCCTACTAACATAGTAGATGACGTGCACCTTTTTATCAATCTTCTGCCCCAAGACAACTCTAACTGCATAGTCTGAGGCGTCGCACATGATTTCAAGTGGGTAGTCCCAGTTGGGAGCTTGAACTACTGGTGCAGTTACCAAGGCTTCCTTGATGCGGTGGAAGGCTTCCAGACATTCTGTGTCAAAGTTGAACTCAGCTTCCTTACACAAAATTCTTGGTAAAGGTCTGGCTATCCTTGAAAAATCCTTGATAAACCTTCTATAGAAACCCGCATGACCAAGGAAGCTTCTAATATCCTTCATTGTCTTTGGCGGTTGCAACTACACCATTACATCTATTTTAGCCTTGTCTACCTCTATACCCTTCTCTGAGATCTTATGCCCCAACATTATTTCTTCCCTTACCATGAAAAGGCAATTTTCCCGGTTTAGAACTCTTCGCACTTGGTGAGGACCCTACACAGATTTAACAAACAGGAGGAGAAAGAAGAGTTGTACACGGAGAAATCATCCATGAACACCTCAACTACCTCCTCGATTAAATCCGAGAAAATCAAAGTCATACACCTCTGAAAGGTGGCAGGTGCATTGCAAAGGCCTAACGACATCCTTTTATATGCAAAAGTGTCGTAAGGACACGTGAATATAGTTTTTTCCTGATCTTGAGGGTGAATAGGGATTTGGAAATATCCACTATAACCATCAAGAAAACAGTAATATGGATGGTTGGCTAGGCGTTATAACATTTGGTCAATGAAGGGTAATGGGAAATGGTCTTTTCTAGATGTTGCATTCAGCTTATTAGTCGATGCACATCCTATGTCCAGTGATTGTTCTGGTTGGTATTAGTTCATCTTTGTCGTTTTTAATCCCAGTAATTCCTCCCTTTTTGGGACACAATGATTTGGTGATATCCAAGTACTATCTGAGATAGGGTAGATAACACCAACATCCAGCATTTTAAGGATTTCCTTTTTTACCACTTCTTTTAAATTGGGGTTTAGTCTTCTTTGGAGTTCAATGCTAGAGTAGGATTTATTTTCAAGATTGATTCTATGAGTGCATAGACTAGGTGATATTCTTTTAATGTCATCCAATAATACCCTATGGCTTTCCTAAACTTCCTCAGTTCAGTTAACAGCAAAGTTAGCTCATTTTCACTAAGATCATCACTCACTATGACTGGGTATGTTCAGTTAAGTCCAACAAAAGCGTACCTTAGTCCTTTGGGAAGTGGTTTCAATTCCACATATGGTGCGTTGAGTTTAGACCAGTCCTCAGATATTGTAGAGTCCATTTGAGCTTGGACAGGTTTTTGACTTGGTTTCTCCTTGAGTCCAATCTCTTCAGCAGCTGAGAAGATTTGTCTTTCTGAACCTCAGATATCTTCGAATGGTTCTTCGGGCTCCAGTGGTACATGTGAATCCAATAACATCTCATACCCCAGACTTTCACCACGTAGATCTCCTTTATCCTCATTCCTGGTCAATGCAATTTGGAGGTGATCTTCCTGACTAATCTCTTCCAAGAATTCATTAGTGAGTTGATCCTTCTCTTCAGTGTAGAAGATATCTCCTTCAGCAGCAAATTTCTTCATAAATTCTTGAATGACGAAGGTCATCTTCAACTCCTTACCCATATTGAGCTGAATTTTTCCCTTCCGAACGTTAATAACAGCTCCAGCAGTAGCCAAGAATGGTGTGCCCAAAATCAAAGGATCTCTGTGTTCCTCAATCATTTCTAAAACCACGAAGTCAGTTGGGATTTCAGCAACTCCAATCCTTACTGGTAGATCTTCAAGGATTCCATGTGGAATTCGCACTGATCGGTCTGCAAGTACCAGAGATATATTGCAGGGTTTGAAATTGCTGAAACCTAGCTTCCTTGCAACTGATAGAGGCATAAGGCTTATTAAAGCTCGTAGGTTGCATAAGCATTTGTCGAAGGAAAAGGGACCTAGAAAACAAGGTATGGTAAATGATCCTGGGTCTGCTAGCTTCTTTGGGATTGAGATCCTTGTGATGATCGCACTACATTCTTCACTTATAACTACCATTCCCTGAATCTCTTTTCCTCTCTTGGTGATAGCGTCTTTCAGGAACTTCTTCTATGGAGGCATCATAGTGATTGCGTCAAGAAGAGGTACTTTGATTTCAGTGTCCTTCATATATTTCTCAAAACACTCTTGTACTTCGCCATGATTTCTTTCTTGAATCGAGAAGGGAAAGGCAACCTGGGAACATATGGTGGTGGAATGAAGGGTGTATCCTTCTTTTGCGTTACAGATGGTTGCTCAGTAGGAGGTGGTTTGGTGATCACAACTAATGGTGGTTTCAATGGCTTCTGAGAATCACTTGTTGCAGGTTCTTCTTCTTCAGCTTNACCCCCCCCCCCCAGCTAGATCAACATTTTCCTTAGTGATAAGAACATTATGTCGTGGTGGTAGCTCCTTCCCACTGCGTAGGGTGATTTCGTTCACGTGAGCAACATCATGGTGTTGTGGAACAGACTTGCTTTGCAGTTTACCAGGTGAAGAAGAAGAGGTGGAGGCAGTCTTGTTTTCGAGGGAAGCAACTCTGGAGGTAAGTGCTTCAATCTTTGCATAGATGTCATTGAAAGAAGAGTCCAACCGATGGTGAATTTCACCAAACTTTTTTGATGTCTCCATAACACTAGTGGCATGACCGTGCAGAAGTTGTTGTAACATTGCTTCAATGGGTGAAGATGTAGCAAGAGGTAGTGTGGTAGGACAAACAACGACGTTCTGTTGGGGGGAACTACCTCGTGGGTGTAGATTGGGAAGAAAACCCCGTTGTTGAGCATAGTTGATGAAGGGTTGAAGATCCTTTTGAGGTAGTGTGGAGTACACCTTTTCTTGTGGGTTAGCAACATTGTTGCTTTTGTAAGAAGGACTAAGGTTGTTGGAGTAGTTGAAGTACCCTTTGTTGTAACCACCTTGGTTCTGCACATAGCACATTTCCTCTTGCTGGTTAGCCTCTCCAGCTTGAACCTAAAGCTTTTCTTCATCATTGATGAAGTGGACTTGATGCTGTTGACCCAGGAGTAACCTATCCAACTTCTCATTCAGTGTCTTGATCTCCTTCTTTATGCTATCATCAGAAGCAGAACCACCTCAAGGTGTTCTGTCATAGTCCTCACTGTAAATCCCATCAGACTGGGCAAGGTTCTTTACTAACTCCCATCCTTCATCCACACTTTTGTTGAGGAAGTTCCCATTGCTTGTTGTATCTAGCAACATTCTAATCTTGGGCAAAGCACCTCGATAGAGGGTGCTGAGGAATGACGCTTTGCTGAATATGTGATGGGAGCATTGCATTGTATAGTTCTTGAAGCGCTTCCATGCTTCGGAGAAGGTTTCAGCGTTCCTTTGCGCGAAACCTGAATTGTCATTCCTCAATCTGGTTGTTCTAGAAGTAGATAAGAACTTTGCAAGAAATGCTTTCTTGCAGGAATCCCAGGTTGTGATGGAGTTCCTGGGAATCGAATTCTCCCATTGGTGTGCCTTTTATCCCAAAGAGAAAGGGAAGAGGCGTAGTTTGAAATCATCCTCACTCACACCATTTATCTTCGTGAGGCTGCAGAAGCGATCAAACTCGTCAATCAGAATATGCTTGATCTCGAAGTTGTTGTTTGGAACTGCAGGTGGATTGATTCCATGTCTGATGGTGTGAGTGTTGGGGTTGTCACCAGCACCTATAGTGTGCTGGTTATCTTGTTCGACGTTGTCTTCCATTTTTAAGTCCAACCGTCATAAGTGTTCAGCACGTTCGTATTCACGTCTTGCCCAAGAGTATTCCCGTTCAAGAGCTCTGATATCTTCAACGAGAGAAATCAAGTCTGTTGGTCCTCTGCTTCTCAGGTTCATACACTACTAAGCATGTAACTGAAAAGAAAGCAAACAAAGGTAAACAGGTAAGTAAAGAAGTAAAAGAAGCGTGATCTCAAAAGATCCAAAATCAAGAATATAGTAAACAACACCCAAATGGCAATGGCGCCAAATTGATAGTAGGATTTTTCAGGTCCTGAGATATCAATTACCCATCATTGTAGTATAGATGAGGTGTCAATCCAAATGGGTGTGCAGTAGCAATCAAGATTGCGATGGATTCTTCTAAGTCAAGCTAAACTGTAAAAAGGGGTGGTTTTACTAACAGGTCCTAAGTGAAGTGAAACATGCTGGAACTAAAAGTATAAATAGAACAAAATGCATAAGAAGCTACAATTGCTAAAAGGTAAAAACAGAGGAAAAAGTAGAGAAGGGAAGGATGTCAACAAGTGTAAAACAGTTCCTAAACAACAATGAGCTATCCCTAGACGATAGGTTCATAAGTAACCAAGTCCAATCCCTTGATAAATGGAATCAATCTAAGTAATTAGCAGACCTAACTCCCGTTAACAGTACACTACCTAGAAGGCGTTAAGAACCAACCTACCAAAGCCAAAAGCCCCCTAGACATCCAACCCCTTAGGCTGAGATGCATATGCTAAGAATCTTAGGCGTTGCGTAAGGATGAGCTAATCTCTGAAATCACCATGATCAGACATTCCATTGAACGCTTTTTGGACGCTGGAATGCCCAAGATCAGATTTCGATTAGCGTGAAAGAAACCAGCATTAAGCAAGATGAAACAGAAGGGATGTATATTCAAACAAGATTAGGTGCTAAAGGTGAGATCAGGACATCAACCCTAGTCTACCTCATCCTCAGGAATTTCAGGAAACTACTCACTGCTCATGGAAATGAAAACAGGAAAAACAGAAATGGCAACTTCAAAGCTAAACATGATGATCAAAGGTTAAATAGCAAGAACACTAAGAACTCAAACCCAGAAAAGCAAGAACATCAATGGAACAGTAACAAACCCAGAAAATGATCAAGACGTAAAACAGAAGAATAAAAGCAAAAACAGTAGATCAACATGCACCAGATAAACAACAACCTAAAACTAAGCAGGAAAGTAAAGGAAATCAGTAAATTAGCATAAACTTAAAAGATTTTGGGTTTTTACACCAAGAACACTAAGAAAAACAAAGGAAATAAAAACCTAAAAAGGAAACAAAAACAAGACTTGGTAAAAGGGAGGTATTTTAGGGCTTTTATAGTGTTCAGAGAAAAGCCCTAAATCGCACTAAAGACAAAAACTAATCATTGGTTTGGATCTTGGGTCAGGTCCATTATGAATTTGAGTTGGTCGGGTCAGAGCGTTCTTGGCTCAAGCTGAGAAGAGTGCGAGATCGATCCGAGTTGGGGTTGCTTGAAAGGGACCGATCCGAGTTTGAGCTTGAGACCGATCCAGTCTTTAACTTGAGATCGATCTAGGTGTGTGCTTGAGATCGATCCAGGTTGAAGCTGGGATCGATCCAGTGTTGAGCTTGAGATCGATCCAGGTTGAAGCTGGGATCGATCCGGTGATTGATGTGGGATCGATCCAGAAGTGGGCTAAGATCGATTTAGAGGTTGCAGTGAGATCGATCCAGGTGGACTTGGGATCGATCCAGTCTTGTCTTGAGATCGATCCAGTTCAGTGCTGGTCCATTCCACATTTTCTACTCCTTTTCTGAATTCTCTCAACACCTTCCTGAAAACTCCTGAAAGTCCTGAAAAAATCTTCAAAATGCGTGCGTATCCGAATCTAATGCAAAAATCCTAAAAATTACAAACTTACTGAAAACAACTATAAATGTGATACATGCACACCTAAGGACCTCAAAATTGATGCTAAATGACTTGTAAGAACCATGAAAATTCAGAATCATCAGTGGGTCGAAGTATAACAGAGATGGTACACTCCATTTGATATCTTTCTCAACCTCTTTATTTTCTCCCCTATAACCGGGAAGACTTTCTCATCAAATTGATAATCAGCAAAACTTGCTGTAAATATGTCACCCGTTTGTGGTTCTAAGTATCGTATAATCGATGGAGAATGAAAACCAACATCTATTCCCAACCTTCTTTGTGGTCTCATCTTTGTACGTTACGATGGTGCTATAGGCACGTAAACTGAGCAACCAAAAACCTTTAGATGAGAAACATTTGGTTCTCGACCAAATGTTAGTTGCAATGAGGAATATTTATGATACGCACTCAGTATTATCCGAAAGAGTGCTTCTGCATGCAGAATTGCATGTCCCCATGCTAAGATTGGAAGTTTAGATCTCATGATTAATGGTCTTGCAATAAATTGCAGACATTTAATAACGATTCAGCTAAACCATTTTGAGTATGAACATGATCTACTGGATGTTCAACTTCAACTCCCGTTTCCATAAAATAATCATTGAATGTTTGGGATGTGAATTCACCAGCATTATCGAATCTAACTCTCTTCATTTGATAATCAGAAAACTGGGCTCTCAGTTTGATTATTTGAGTTAGGAATCTAGCAAATCCCTGGTTTCAAGACGATAACAGACATACATGTGACCATCTGCTTGAAGTATCGATTAACACCATAAAGTAGTGAAATGATCCATATAGTGGATGTATTGGTCCACAAATATCACATTGAATGCGTTCAAAGAACTTTGGTGATTCTTTATCAATTTTGATTGGCGATGGTCTTATTATCAATTTCCCAAGGGCACATGCTTCACATGTCATTTTATTTCCTTCAATGATCTCATGGATTTTCAATGAATGACCATGTGAGCTCTCTATGATCCTTCGCATCATGCTAATGCCTGGGTGACAAAGGCGTTCCTGCCATAATGTGAAATAACTTTGATTTCCTTTGATCATGAGATTCGATTCTATTGAATTTATATAAGTGTAATGCAAACCAGATGAAAGTTCTGGGAATAATTCTATTAGAACTCGTTTGCCTTCTTTATTGGAAGTAACATACATATACTTCTTTTGATCCTCTCCCCCTTGGGTTGTAAGTTCCATCATGTACACCACTAAAGTGATATGTCCACGTCCACGTCCACCACGACCACGACCAGGACCACGATAAGCATGATCTTGTCTCATTGGGTATTTCACATTAGCAGCATTTACCTCAGGGTATGCCCTTGTTCCAGTAGGTTGGAAGTTGTGGTTTTGAATCAGAAGCTCATTATTCTTTTCCGTTAAAATAAGTGCCATAATTAAATCAGGGAACGTTTTGTACCCGATACTCCTATACAGAGTCTGTAACACACTATGTTCTTTGTGAAATGTTAGAAGGGTTTTCTCAATCATTTATTCCTCGGAGATTTCTCTGCCAGAATATTTCAATTGTGACACGATTCTCAAAACCACAAAATTGTACTTATCAACCTTTTCAAAATCTTAAAATCTCAGGTTTTTCCACTCCTCCAAGGCGTGAGGGAGGGTAATCTCTCTTTGGTTATCAAACCTTTTCTTAAGAGTTGACCACAATTCTGTTGGATTTTTGATGTTCGCATAGTCATGCGTCACACTTTCTGACCACAATTCTGTTTGAGAAATAAACCCAACCTTACCTTTTCAAAGGAGTTCTTGGCAAATTTATGTTTTCTTTCTTTTCAATCTCCATGTAGGTGTTGTGCATCATCATGTGGACGATTACACACACTCCATAAGTTTCTACCTATGTTACACATTTTCATTCCAATGGTTTAAAGTCTACTATTCACTTTTGCTTTGCTTAAACATTGTGCGTAAAGTAAACAGACTTGCCGGAACTTCCATGGTATATTCTCCTTCATCTCCACGCAACGGAAGCCTGGAGTACGACAATCTCCTGTAAACTAAGTGGTGCTAGGAAACTCTACTATTCACTTCCATGGTCTTTTTATCAATTTTCCAAGGGCACATGCTTCACATGTCATTTTATTTCCTTCATTGATCTCATGGATTTTCAATAAATGACCATGTGAGCTCTCTATGATCTTTCGCATCATGCTAATGCCTGGGTGACCAAGGCGTTCATGCCATAATGTGAAATAACTTTGATTTCCTTTGATCATGAGATTCGATTCTAATGCATTTATATATGTGTAATGCAAACCAGATGAAAGTTCTGGGAATAATTCGATTAGAACTCGTTTGCCTTCTTTATTGGAAGTAACATACATATACTTCTTTTGATCCTCTCCCACTTGGGTTGTAAGTTCCATCATGTCCACCACTAAAGTGATATGTCCACGTCCACGTCCACCACGACCAGGACCACGATAAGCATGATCTTGTCTCATTGGATATTTCACATTAGCAGCATTTACCTCAGGGTATGCCCTTGTTCCAGTAGGTTGGGAGTTGTGGTTTTAAATCAGAAGCTCATTATTCTTTTCCGTTAAAATAAGTGCCATAATTAAATCAGGGAACCTTTTGTACCCGATACTCCTATACAGAGTCTGTAACACACTATGTTCTTTGTGAAATGTTAGAAGGGTTTTCTCAATCATTTATTCCTCGGAGATTTCTCTGCCAGAATATTTCAATTGTGACACGATTCTCAAAACCACATAATTGTACTTATCAACCTTTTCAAAATCTTAAAATCTCAGGTTTTTCCACTCCTCCAAGTCGTGAGGGAGGGTAATCTCTCTTTGGTTATCAAACCTTTTCTTAAGAGCTGACCACAATTCTGTTGGATTTTTGATGTTCGCATAGTCATGCGTCACACTTTCATCCAAATGTTTTCTCAAGAATATAATCGCTTTTCCTTTTTCTGTGAAGGTAGTTTTGTTCCCTTCTTTTATCGTTTCAGATAACTCTATTGACGTAAGAAACAATTCCACATCAATGGTCCACACTATGTAATTAGCGCCAGTGATTTTCAAAGCGGGAAACTTGATACTTACAATGTTTTCCATTTGTATCTAGATTTCAAAATAAAACTTTATTAGACTTTTAATTTTATAATGAACCACTTACATTAGTCGTTACAAAAACAATAAAAAGAAATATAGCAAACACAATTAAATAATGTTCCTAATATTTAATGTATTGGAAAATTCTCGAATAAAAGAACCATAAATAGAAACAATAATCGAGAAAAATATAACGATTAAAAATAAACGGAAAAATTTCTGAAGATTAAACATTTTGGAAATTTTTTTGAGAAGAAATTGATAGAAGATAAAGATTTTGGTGAGATAAAATGAGTGAAATGAGAGTGTATTTATCGATTAAAAAAAATATTGTTCATAACCGTTGGAAAGTGTAGAGAAATTTTGAACAATTTCTTTGTGACCGTTGGTAAAAGTAGATGAGTTAGAAAATTAATCCGGAATTTTAAGTATGCAATCAGATAACTATACCGGTTTTCATATTATAGGGTATTTTTAAGAAATAATAAATATTAAGAAATAAAGTAAGTGCGTTAAATATAAGAACTCGGTAGGTTCTATCATCCCAAGTATAAACATAAATAATTTAAAACCAGCCATAAGTAGGTGGTGTAAACAATGTATAAATAGTTATGGTGTTAAAACATCCATATATAAAAAAAAATTATGCTGTTGAAACATCCATATTAATAGTAAATAAATTATGGTGTTGGAACATCCATATTAACAGTAAATAAATTATGGTGTTGGAACATCCATATTAACAGTAAATAATGTAGAACCGTCCATAAGTAGTTGGTATAAAAGAAAATGAATAAGAATATAACAAGGCTAAAAGACGTCCGGTATCATCTAGCTTAACGACAACACAATTAGAACCTTTTTATTTTTCCATAAAATACTCTTGTATATGTGATATCGAGAGCTATTAAGATATATAATAAATACTGATTTTGTTTAGCAATCGTGTTGATAACGTGTTATAATATATCAGTGATTCAATTCTATAATTATCATAACGTAAATATAAAACTGGAAAATATTATACCGGATATTTCGGATCGGAGGAAAGATGAATTGGAGGAGAACTTTAAGTGTAATTAAGAAGAAGAAGAATGAAATGTGTGATATTACAATTGTTAGTGTGTATTACAAAGTGAGTGAAATCTCTTATTTATAGAAAAGATTGGGAGATATGAAGTGATGTGAAGTGACATTTGGGCTCCATTTAATCACAAAAATTTTCAGTTGCCTTGTTGAAGCAAACATAAGTGACTTTTACAACATATTGCTATTTTTAACAATAAAGTACTTGTATTTTTAACAAAAAATATAGTAATTGTAATAGATACATTTTCTGAAAGTAGATACAACTTTCGTAAAATAAAAATTACAAAGATACTAGTATTCGTTCAGATGAAAATATGCGTCAAATGGTAAACTGAAATTTGAATTATATTTGAGTTGGAAGTTTAGGAATGATATGGTTTTCCACAGAATTAGAAGAAGCATTCCAGAGATTATTAACATGGCTCTCACGAGTTTCCAAGAATGGCAATCAATTCAACATAAAAACACAAAGCGTGCTAGGGATGTTGTGTTATTTTCACCTCTCAATGTGCAATCACTAACTACAGATTCTAATGCACTTGTTTTATATACAGATGCTTCTTGGCTCTCTTGTCATGATAGAATTGGTATTGGATGGTTGCTCACTAGGAATGGAGATGCCCTAGCTTATGGATCTTCTTCGGCTCCTCTTGTGGACACCCCTTTTCAAGTTGAAGCTGTTGGAGTTCTAGATGCACTCTTTGCAGTCAATACCCTATGATTCAAAGATATACATGTCAAGAATGATTGTGCACGCTTGATGTTACTCCTGCAAAAGTTCCATGCTTCTTATCATGGTTCTATGTTATGTCACAAGACCTCCACAATACTCTTGCAAGATATATTACGGCTTGGTAGTCTTTGTGTATCTTCTTTTGTACATGTTTCTAGATCAAAAATTTATGTAATTGATAGTTTAGCAGTCTCGGCTAGGAGGTTAAACTCCTCCCCTTATGTAAAACTTTTACTATAAGTTATGTGATTATATTTCGACAAAAAAAAAATTATATTTGAGTTATTGACACAGAGTTGCAATCCAAGGAAATTTTATTAGATAAACCTAAATCGACACTGGATTTGGTTTAATCCAATTCGACCGCTCTAATAAGTAGGGGTGGGCATGGAGTGGATATCCGAAAAAATTACAGTATTTGCGATCCGTTCCGCTTCACTACGGATAGTTAATATCCGATCCGCTTCGCTCTGGAAAGCCCGGATATCCAAGATTTTATTAATATTTGCGGATATCCGCTCCGATCCAATCCGTTTTTCAAATTTATTTTTTAAATATAAAAATTCCATAAAAATAACAAAAATAGATTTTAAAACCTAGAAATTATAAGAAAAATAAGAGAAAGGAGAAAGATTGATAATATCTTTTAAAACTTATATTTTCAAAGAGTTTTTTTTTATTCGTTTAATAATCTATTATTTTTTATATTTCAATAAATGTTAACCGTTTAAAGTTAAGACTTAGAGTTTATTTTTATAAAATAGATCTTATATATATTTTAATAGTATTATTGCTTTTATGTTATTATTATATATTCATAAAATTATTTTACATTATTCTACTATAAAATATATGTATAATTATATATATTATAGGGTAATTACACTACATAATAATACCATACCCTATATTTAACAAAATATCATTTACTCCTAACCCCTACACACTCTCTCTTACCTCACACTTTTTCATATATACAATTTTAGCATTTTTCTTTCCTTTCATGTCTCACTCTCTCTTTCACTCACTCTCTCTCACTCGCTTCTTTTTTTTCCCACCCCCTTACATTAGTATACGAACTACTTAAGATATACGGACTACTCAATTTATTTTTGGGGTTTAGGGTATATATTTTGGGTTTAGGATACATATTTGGGGTTTAGAGTATATATTTGGGGTTTAGGGTATATATTTGGGGTTTAGAGTATATAATATATACAAATAAAACTTTTTTCCACCCCTTTCCAAAATATACAAACTACTTCAGATATACGGACTACTCAATTTATTTTTGGGATTTAGGGTACATATTTGTGGTTTAGGGTATATATTTGGGGTTTAGGGTATATATTTGGAGGTTAGGGTATATATTTTGGGTTTAGGGTATATATTTGGGGTTTAGAGTATTTTGGGTTTAGGGTCACTATTCACTTTTGAATTAAATATATATCGAATTTAAATAATTTTAATCATGTTAGATTTATAAAAATGTGTTTTTTTATAAAACATTTTGTTTTTTAGAAATTTGAAAATCAATGTATTAATTAGTAGTAATAGATGATTTGGTGAAAATTAAAAATGTCTAGAAAAAACCAAATTGTATGAAAGAGAAAGGAGAAAAAAAGAAGAGGTTAAAAGGGGCGTTGTATAATGTTACTAGAAATCTAATTATACACAATTATGTATACTAACTTAGTTTTGATTTTGTTACGTATATTCTTCTAATTAGCCCTACATTATAATTATAAGTTGAAGTTTACGAATCGGAGCGGATATCCGGTCTTTCCAAAAATAATATTTGTATTTGTTCCGGTATTTTACGAATACAATATTTTACTATATGTTTTGCTCTGTAATCTTACAGATATCCGGATTTTTCGAATCGATACGAAGCAAATAACGGATCAGAGCGAATTTAAAGGGTATTTTACCCAAACCTACGCATAAGAGTACTTCAAAGCGATTGTGATTGCTTGAGTCTTTTGTAAGTTAGAGAATCATCTCTTGGTCTCCACGAAAAAACGACTGTTACCTTTGACTATTTCCTACGCTTTCGAAATGAATAAAGAAAAATCAAAATTGGCTACCGCAAGAAAAATCCATGTAACTCCCCACCCACCCCTCAACTCTATAAATACGTTTTCATAATACACAAAAAATATTATCAATTTCAAGTTATAGACCATCTTTGGTTTGATTAGAAGATGTACGGTGTTGGAGGATCTGGGACACTAGGTTTAGCAGAGGCTTACGCAATGAGAAAGATTTACAAGGAGAAGATGAAGACGAATGTTGCGGAAACAACACTAGAGGAAGAGAAGAAAAACAATGAAAACAAGATTAAAATCTCCAAATCGACCCTCCAGAGTAATGCAAGGGTTTCTTCGTCTGCTGCACATGTTTAAATTGTAACAACAAGCATACAAATCTATTAATTGTTAGTAAGGAGGTGTTATTCAATATTATATGAATTAGTTTTTTCTTTTTCTTTTTTGTCACCAACTTGAATTAGGTTAGTAGAAGGTTTATTTTAAAATTTTCACATAGGCTTGAATTGTTGTTTAGTTTATATATATATATATATATATATATATATATATATATATATATCTTTAGATTGATAGTAGATATTTCTTTGTTCATTTTTGGATCTGGTAGTATAAAACCCCTTTTTATGTTTTTACAATATTCTCATTTATGAATCTAAATAATTGTCAATGCTTTTAGATCTTTGTCCACTGAACATGAGAACAAATAATGATTGCATGATGACGCCGTGTGAGTATATATTCCACTAGGGATGCTTACACATACGGCTGGCATATCATCGGAAGCCTGAAACATAACTAAATTGAAAAATCTACAACTGAAAACGAACCGTATTTTCAAATAACCAAAATGGTTTTTATAATTTTTTCATATGGATACCTAAACCAAATTCGAATGGATACCAAAAAACTTAAATGTATATCTTATTATATAAACCGGAACGCGTTTAACGTGGATGCAACACGTAAGCGAATTATAATTAACTAAATCATGACATGTGTCATTGTTAATTAAGATTATGACATGTGTCAACGTAGTATTTTAAAGTAATGAAAACTTTCTTATTGTTAGTTTATTATTATTTTTAATAAAATAATAACAAAAGAAAATATTTATTGCTTTTTAAATGGTAGCTACATAATAGCAAAAGAAAAATATTAAATTTATACCTAAATTATAAGATTAAAATAACTAAAATATATAACATGTAAAAGATTAATAATATAAATTTGAAGAGGAAAAAATATATGTACACTTTTATGTTTGTTCAAACCTAAAAACCGCAACATATGTTGATGTTAGTTTTAACGGTTTTGTAAAAAAAAACTACAGATCAAAATAACTAATAATAACTAAATTTTAATTTTACGTCGATTAAAATATATAATAAAATTGGTTATCATATTTAAATCTAAATAATTTATTTATACCCGCGTATTACGCGGGACCTAATCTAGTATATAAGTAAATTTTATCAGGTAATTTGAATCTTTGATTGTATTTCAGGGTTTTTAGTTGTGTAATTCTAATAATTTGTAATTTAGTTAGCTTTTGAATCTATGTTAACCGAAAAATCGAAACCTAACGCAAAATACAAGAATAAAAATCTAATTACTTGAAAAANAACCAAAATCTACTCGGTTCCTATTCGAGTTCTATGTAGTGGAAGACAAAGCGAAACCAGATGGAACGCCCAACATGCTGTCGCCCACTTAAATAGTGTTTTTTTAACAAAAGTAAATAATACAAAGTTGTTTACGAAGAACATAAAGAGACGCGTTGTTTTGCCAGTAACTCATTCAGCTTCTTCATGAGCTTAGCATCAGTGCACAAATACTCTTCCATTGACTTTCTCACTTTCCTCAGTTTCTCTTTGTCATCTTCTTCACTCTTCTCTCTGTTCAGTAGCTTTGTGAACACTTCCTTCCACAGATCCACCTTCCAGTATCTGTTTCTTAGCCATACCCATCATGAATCAAAACACACAAGAATTGATTTTTTGAGAAATAAACCCAACCTTACCTTTTCAAAGGAGTTCTTGGCAAATTTATGTTT
>OVBE01009265.1:0-15000 GCA_900406425.1 Iberis pinnata | reverse complement strand
CACATATCCACGAGCAAGAACCATAGAAGTGCGCATAAGAGGAAACCATTAAAAAGTTGTGGAAGAAGGAAGCTGAGCCACGAAGAAGATGACGGCGCACCACTAGAAACGCCCAGCACCCTGACAAGGCTGAGTAAACAAACTTTAGACGTCTCAGCTACCGGCTTCAGAAACATCTACTCATAGAGAAAAGCACTGTAAAGCAAGCCGAGGATCAAGAGAACGAGCATCACTGCTAAAGCAAAGAACCAAATCGAATAACATTGAGAGATGCTGACGGGGAGACAGAGAGGAGCATGCTGGCCAAAAATTCTCGGCGGCGATAGGACTAACCTTACCTGAGCTATCCATCCTAGACATTCTCACCGAACTACACCGCAGCGAGACCCAACAACCAAACGGCACTAAACGAAAGGAAGACCCTAACCAAAAAAAATAACGAAGCCAGCCGATCCGCAGAAAACAGGAACCCAAATCTAGAAAACTGAACCCCTACAGCCAAAGCAATCGGACCGAGCCTAACAGCAACCTATGAAGCAACCAGAGAAGCAACAAAGGCTAAACTGAAAGGGGACCGAGGACCAAGACTGAGCAAAGCCTAACCAGAGCCCGCCGATAGCAACGAAGCAAACAGAGATGAGAGAAAGCCCGAGCCACCGGTGGACCGAAGAGGAGCACAGACGCAATGTTGAGTCGGAGAACAGATCACCGGAAACAGCAAAAGACCGAGACCAGAGAAACCAAGTAAACCACCACTAGAGACGGGACCGGAGTACTATCGGAACGCCGGAGGAGAAGGGGAAGCGCCGGTGAAAGTACGACCGACCTCAGCCCAAGCTTGAGATAAAAACGATTAAGCAAGAAAACAAAAAAGGACCGGCACCGGTGCTAAAAAGGCTACCGAACGTTGGTCAGATCGGAGGTACCATATTCGAATTCAAGATGCATATGGAAGAATCTCAATGAGGAGAGAGTTGTCCCTTTCCCATTTAGAAAATGAAATTAAAAAGGAGAAAATTACTACATATACCATATTTTTCAGCAAGATTATGAAAAGTACCATATAGATAAAACTTTACAGAAATTACCATATTCATTTAAGTGTAATTACCTTATTAACCTTTTAACTTAACTTGACTTTAACTGTAATAAGAAATTAAAAAAATGAAAATTTGTTTCTCTCTCTTCCACGAGCATTACTCTTTCCTAGCCAATTTTCAATCCTCTCTAAACGTTTAGTGTCTCACCTCTCAAATACTCATACTGATTTCTCTCGAACTTTCGTTCTCTCTTATACAATCAATTGAGTATTGATTGAGGATAGAGAATGACGTCATAACTCTTGGACTAAATTCTCTCCTCTTTGTTGCGCTTCTTTGTCTCTATGTCGGCATAAGGAGTCGACTCAGTCCGTAGACGGGAAGGATAAAATACAGCAGCAGCTTTAAAAGGTCACTCGGTGGATCAAAACGCGAAGGAGCAAAATCTGATAAACGAGGTGTTAGTAAGAATTAAGGACGACGAGATAAAGGTCTCTATTTTTTGGGCTACAAATAACTATTATTTTTTTGAATTTTAGAGAGGATTGAAAATTGGCAAGGAAATAAAACAAAGAATTTCGTTGGTTGGTATATCAAACGAAAATGTTCTTCCTTCAAAGTTTCTACATGAAGCTTTCCAAGATGAATATGGTATGCAATGCATCTTATAATATGGCGCCTAGAATGTGTTCTTTTAGCCTTGAATGAGAGAGTCTATTCTTTGCAATGCATGATCACATGATGTTCTTGGACATGTTATTGTTGTGAACTCATGTGAAGTAATTCTTAGTTCTTATGTAACTTTTTTTAGACTAGTTAGCCATATAAAGTTTAGACAACCAGAGCATATCTCTCTAATTAGAGGTCAGATGAAGACGCTCTAATCATCCTCTTTCGTTCCTCTAAATTATGAAATTTTTGAGAGATTAAAGATTCAATTTTTTATGGGTTTGTTAATTGGAACATAGTTAGTGATGTGATAGATGTTGATTCTTCACTCCTTCATTTAAACTCCGCAGGTCTTCACCAAAATCAGCTGAGCTTGTCCACGATTCGCAAAACAAACCAGAGTGTAAAAATAGAAGACATACTCAGTTGGCCTAAAACGTACAAAGTTAAGTCCACATAAAGTCTTGTGGACGAAGTCTTAACTATAAACTTGTCCACTGATAATGTAAGTTACGTGGACACTAATGTAACTACATTGTTGCATATTTCACTGTAGTGTAATTATATTGTTGCATATTTCACTGTAGTATAACCACCAACTTGTCCATTGTAATGTAGTGTAACTACCAATTTGTCCATTGAGAACTATATTGCTTCATATTTGGTCCACTATAGTGTAGTGGACATGTTGTTGACTACTATATTTCTATTTTTAATATTTTGTACATTTGCTATTGTGTCTACTTCAAATTTTTTCCTATGTTTTCGTCTATCGTCCCCCCCTCCAACCCCCATTATGTTTTTTCATAAAGTAGACTAATTAGCATACATATGGACTCATATAACATAACATAAACAAATGCAATACATTGTGTTTCAACAGTACATACAAAAAAAATAACATGAGCATATTTGACTTATAGTAACTCACCAAGAATGACTGAAGTTGCTTTCTTACCATACCGAGATCTTGATTTCACGTCACATGAATGTTTCAATGCTCACTTTCATCATGTCCCCGACTGATAACATCAACTTGTCCACCACTCTCTAAATTATTTTTTTGCACTATTAAGACCCAAACACTCTTGTCCAACACTTGTCCAACACTTCTTACTATATGGTTATCTGGACACAACATCTCGTTTTCTTGAAAATCGTCACAACTCAATCATACACTATTATCATGTCCACTATAGATAAAATTACCTTGTCCACCATTGTCTAAACTATTTTGTCCACCACTGGGACTCAAACTTTCTTGTCCACCATTCTCTAATCCATCTTATCCTTGAAACTGTCATATCATTCGTCTCCATCTTTGTTGGTGTCTAATGTATCAAACTCACTATTATTGCATCCACTAATATGTTTTTTGCCAACACGCTTTCGCTTATGGTTTTTATACCCATCTGCCTCATCAATATTTTTTTCTACCTACATTGGTTTCATGTCCACTCTCTAATATGTTTGGTCCACCCACATCATATGAGTCACCCACATTGTAGTTTAGTCCACCAACGATTTTTTGTCCATTACCACCATCGTTCCCTCCACTACCAAAACCCATTTGTGTACACTTTCAATATTGTTCACAATTTATAGAAATTCTTCGTCTTCATATGATTCATGACCTTACCATCTTTTGTGTTACTTGCATTAAGTGGACATAGTTCTAAATTGGAAAACTATATTTTGTCCATGTATTGAATGAAAATTTGCTTGAAATAATTTTATTTCATGCTAATGTAATTCCACATGATGATCTTCATTACCACGCCACTTCACTCCACGTGAATACTTACAATTTCATTTTCTAATTTTTTTATCCTAGAGGGTCCTACAAGACCACTTCGCAGTTGGTTGTCCACATTCAATAACCGATATCTTGCCTCCACCTGAACTAACCAAACAATCTTCTCTAGCAGACTTGTCCGCATTACTGTCCACTATCATATCCTTACATCCACCTCCTGTTATATCGTCCCAACCGATCAGTCATGTCCACTCTGGTCGATCCCACAAGTATGTAAACAATTTTTTCCCACACATAGCACAATTATTAACTCGTCCATCATATGCTGTAACACTTGGTCCACTCTAGTTAGTAACTTGTCCATCAGATGATGTATTACTTGGTCGACTCCGGGTATATACTTTTCCATCATATGCTATATTACTTGGTCCACTCCAGATTGCATCACTGGCTATTGCATGTGATCAACCTACATTATGGTGCATATTGTCCCCATGTTGCACATTGTCCATAGATCACCCTTTGTTGATCTGAACAACTCCACCACCTAGGTTTGGTCCACCAACCGAGGTGGTATTTACATTGGTAGACGTCTCACCAAGAACTTGGTCATTTTAATAATTGTACGGATCCCATTGCGTTGGTCTATAAGCTCCCTCGTTTAGTCAAAGTCGTAATCCATCGTATCCTCGCAACTATCATACCAATCTTGTCCATCTTCAAAGCCACTATAACTGCTGACACCAATATGTTTTTTGTCATTACGCTTTATTTTATGGGTTGTCTCACACCTCATATCGTTACTAATTTGTCCACTATGAGTACATTTATGTTCACTCTCTAAGTTAAGTGGTCCACCTACATCCTCTGGCATTGATATATTGAAATTACGTCCACTCTCCACATTTATATGTACACTTAATACATTGGTGTCGTCCACTACAGCACAACCCATATCGTCCACTACAGCACAACACCTTATCGTCCTCGTCTTCATATGATCCAAATAACTCATCATTTTCCGTGTTACTTGCACCGCATGGACATAATTCCAAACTCAAATGCACTATATTTTCCAAACAAATAACATTGTTGATGGACATATTAAGTCCATCGCTTTCTGCTCTTGCCTACTTGAATCTCTCTAGCCCATCATCAATATCGATACACACATGTGTCATCTTCCCCAGCGTAAAAACAACAACTGAGCTTCTATGTCAATAGCTCAAACTTATTTGCTCATCACGTCCACGCAACAACATTAATATGGTCCACAATTTGACCCCGTTCAATAAATTTCTTCCATACCAAGCATTGAATGGTGATCAACAAAGTTTATAAAAATAAAAAAACGAAAAATGTTATAGAACTTACCAACCACCACATAATTCATATCTTCTCTTCAAACAATATAATCTTCTCACACAACCATAATACCATATTAATTTTATTACTATTATCCATTGTGTAATTACTGTTACTTATTATCATAAATGCATGGACAACTTTAGTTTTTGAATGTTGGCGCACTAAACTCTACATGAAAGCACATCTGACTTTTCCACCATGTCGTTATACCACTCATTATGATATATTATACAAAGAGTAATAATTTTGGTATATTACACAACCTTCTAAGCTAATATGGTATATTCAAAAAATTTCTCATTAAAAAATGTCTCGTTCGATAATATATATTCTTATAGAACATGAATAACAGAACGGTACGGAAATCACCCCTTATTGACATTGTTCTGGATAATAAGTTCATGGGCAATACGGGTATAGAATCAGTAGAGGCCCATATTGAGCCCAATACATATAAGGACTTTTAAAGGTTCTCTCGAAAACCCTAAACAACAAACAAGTCAAGATCTAGATCGATTCAATGGCATCCTTCGCTCGCCGAGCCATGAGCCTAGCTCAGATTCAATCTGCGCGTGTACCCGCCACTATTGCTCAGCGTCGTGGTCTCGCCGGCGCTGCTGATCACCATGGATCTAGCAAGGTTGACTTCTGGAAACAGCCGACGAACCCAGGAAACTGGAAAGAGGAGCATTTTGTGCTTATTTCGCTTTCCGGTTGGGGATTGCTTTTCTACAGTGGATACAAGCTCGCTACAGGAGGCAGCAAAAAAGAGAATAAGCCTGTGGAAGCTACACAATAAAATCTCTGTTGTCAAAAGACATTCTCTGTTTTCTTTGAAAATAATATTCATCACTTTTGATGTCTGGATTGTCACTTTTCTGTTTCCTATGATTTAAGCTATGAGAGCTTTGGATTCTTTTTTTTGTTTCATGGTATTTTCTTTGCCTTCCAAGTATAGATTACAGATCTTGACTGATCCATACTCTTGATGTCAACAGCTTGCGTGTTGCTGTATGTTTAATTGGTAAGGTTAAAATGTTGAACAGATTTTCCGTTGTTCACTTCTTCTGCTTAATCTAGTGTTCTTTTTTGATCAGATGTCTCTCTGAATTGTTAAATCTGAGAAAGGATTCACGTATGAATGTTTAGCTCTTGTAAAAAAGGATTGAATTGTTTGTTACTTTGTCGCGTTTTTACGTTGGTAATGTGGATCCTCGTGTTACTGAGGGTGAGCTCGCGTCTTTAGCTTATCTATATACACTGTGCAGTACCACCTGTTTTCGCTTTTCTTGATTTTGAAGACTCAGGGGATGCAATTTGTGGTCTAGATGGTATGTAAATTCTGCTTTTTAGAACATAGCCAGATCTTTTGAGTTGTTGTGGCGCTGCTGGTTTGATATATGAGTTATTACGTGGCCTTAAGAGTTTGATATACATAGGCAAGAATGGGTGGAGGAGGGTAGAGCAGTCTCGTAACCGTGCCACAGCTAATAGGTTTGTGCATTTTCTCATTCAATATAAATCGAATTGATTCACATGACCATAGAGAACTTTTTGGTTTGTTAAGTTTATTGTGTTTCTACTAACTTCTCTATTCTCTGCCCTGAGTCATATTAGTTGATTGATTGACGTTCAATGGCATCTTCATAATAGTTGCTTCGATGTTTCCTTAAGGTCTTGATAGAGTGGCTCAGTTACTTATTATCTTTGCAGAATCTTCAATGTAACTATGATAGTAGTATTTTAACCATTCAAAAGATGTCTTCGGTTTTAGGTCTGATCACTATAGTATTTATTAGGTGCAAGACATGTTTTTCTTGATGGCACTGTCTCTAGTTAAGACAATGATTATAGCATCTACTAGCAAAAAGTATTTCTACTTGGTTCATGCATAATTTTCTCTACTGAATTTTCTCTGCCTTTAGCTGAAGCCTTTTGAGTGTCGATGAAGAACAATTCAAAACAGATCTCAGTTATTTTATTTTTTTCCTAGATATCAGTTATTTATGATCCAAATACGTCATTCTTACATAAAAGCACTAGAGATATTGATTATGCAAATACAATTTGAACCAATAAGCAAAAAAGATAAATTGCAATAATGAGAAAGTTATGTCCTCTTCAAGTTTACATTTCCAAGTAAATTGGCCTCAACAAGTTATTTTCACTTGCTTCCTAGGTGAGGAGGGCGAATATCTGGATTTAACACTATATAACCTCATATTGGTCGAGTCACAAAAGATAATTGAACCTGATTTGCATTTTCCATTATTTAAACCAACTCTAAATTCTGTAGTACTTTAGTTAATAATATATTTAACTTTCAATAAAATTAGTTCCGACCCTTTTTCTTCACCGATCTGATTGGGACTGGTGGCTAACGGTCCGTTCGGTTGGCCGGTCCTCCTATTTTCGTTTTCCTTGTCTTTTGTTTGGTTGTCTTTTTCCTTCAACTTTTCCATGTTTCTAAGCCTCTTCCCGTGTCCCTCCGCTCTTCGGTGGCTCCTGGTGTATCTCGGTGCCGGACTTTGGTTTCCGTCCTTGTCGCATTCATGGAGCTTGGTCAAAACGCCATGATTGCCTTTTTCTTCGAGCTTCGGTGGAGTGGTTCTCTCCTTTTGGTAGCCTTGTCTCTTAGTTGCTGGTTCCAAGTGAGGCAGGGCGGTGGTTCGGTTAGTTATCTAATTTGCTTTTTGGTGTTTCTTCGGTTTCAGGCTTAGTTTAGGGTTGAAGCTTTTTGGTTTCTGGAAACCTGGTTCGTTGTATCTTGTGCGCTTTTGGTTGTGGATTTTGGTTATGTTTGTTGTTGTTGGCTTCTTTGGTGCCTCGTTGGTTTCGTCCTCAAATTGTTTGTCTCTAGCTTACAACTTTTTGCTATGAGGCGGGTTCTTACATAGTGGGTTTGGTCAAAGTCCTTTTCGCAGTGAGACATCTTCTTGGCGTTCCTGAGTTGTCTCTTCGTTCGAGTTTGACTATGTCATTTCTAGTTTTTCTGGAGTTCCAGTTATCTTCTTTGGCCTCCTATCAGAATAATTTTTTATATGTTTATCCGCTATATGAAAAATCGCGGTTAAGATCGGCTTAAATCCTTGTCTGTTTGAAACCTGTAGGTTTATGGACCCTTGGTCTTTTCTTTTAGCGTATGTGAGTTTTGTTTCGTTGGTTTTCATTAGAGCTTTCATTTTTTTCCTTACTCTTATATCTTGTTATTATGGGGATGATTAGAGGAGAGTTTTAAAACTTTTGGCTTTAGACTTTGTTTTATTGTGTAATTTTTTTTTAAAAAAACTAAAAGTCACCTTGTAAAGATATGTAAAAAACTATCTTTGAAGGTGAAAAGAAAAAAAAGCTGGCTGTGAGTACTTTAGTAGAAATTTTAGGAGTTTTAACACTTTAAGTGCTTGGCTAAAATATGACTATTAAAATACATTTTTAGCATAGTTATATTTTGCCATCGCAGCTGGATTAGTCTATATATTTCAAAATATATTTTTAGCATAGTTACAAAAATCAATTTAGAAACACAAAAATGAGATTGTTTTCAACTTTTAAACTCTTAGTTTTCAGTTTTTTTCTTCTTTTTAACCATTTAAAACGACCACAACCAAAATAATTCCATTTGGATGCTTATTTACTTGATATACTTGCACCATTTTTGCTGAAAATATATTTTGAATCATTTATTTGTTCTTACAAAAATAAAATAATAAAAATTAAAGATGAATATAATATATATATATATATATATATATATATTCTTAACATCTTTGTTTTGCTTTTCAAAAAGTTAATCATGTATTAGATTATTAATTCTTTATTAAAATTTAATTCTTAAATATTAATGTTAGATAGATTATATATTATATATATTGGGCTTCCAACACATACCCATTTTCAATTACTATACAAATTCTATTTCGGCGATTCCAAACATTTCCGATTCCACGCTTCCGCTTCTGATATTATGCAACATAGGCTATAACTTTAATTTTTTTTACGCATCTACAACCATCAAAAACACATATGTTTTTTTTTATTCCAGCTCTTTCTTTTTGGGGTTTGCGGCTCCGGGGAATTTGTTTTTCCAACGGCTTGTGAGTCTTAAAGTATGTATGAAACTATGAATCATGTAACCGTTTTATTTCCACCAAGAGAAGAAAATACAGCATATATGATAAAAATTTTAATAATAAAATTATGTATTTTCAGTAAAATAATTAACTTATAAAAAATTACATGGAAGATAAATGAGATAAAAAAATATTTTAAATTTCATAAGTTTATCAAAAATTCACAAAATACAAACATTTATAAAAAAATATATTAAACTATAACATAATTTGAATATAATTAACTTTTTGAGAACTAATTATATAAATTATAGGGAAAATCACATAAAAAAACTTCAAAATGTCACTTGCTAGAAAAACCTAGAAAACTGATGAAAGAATGATGTTCTATATCCCCTATATATATTAGCAAAACTAAAGTTAGAAGAATTTGTTTATTTCTTCATTAAAATCAATTATATATGAACTTAGTTTTTTAAAATTAAATTGATAAATTATTTTATTTTTTTAGGATTTGAAGTTTTTAAATTTTTTTGAAATTTTATAATTTTCTGAAATTTTTATGATTTTTTTTATAATTTTTGAAATTTTATTATAATATTTTTAGTTTTCTAAAATTAAATTGATGAGTTATTTTATTTTTTTATGTTTTTAATTTTTTTTATAAAATTTTGAAATTTTAATGATTTTTTTATTTTTTCGAATTTTTTATAAAAAAATTAAATTTTTTGCTTAAAAAAAAGTCAACGGTCAACAGTAAACACCATTAATTTTTTCGTTAGAGAAAGCGGCGGAAAATACGATGTGTAAGGCGGCTTCCACCTTCAGAGTTTTTCATGCGATTTTTGATAAATTGAAGATTATAAATGTTAGTGGTTCTATGTTAAAGTTAAAAGCATTAGAAAGTAACATCTTGAAAGTTTTTTTTATGCGTTTTTCCCATAAATTATATAATAGTCACAATTTATACTGTTCTAATTGTCAATCAAACTTTATTAATAATGAAAGTAACAGTCATAATTTTAAGGTTTACCGAGCGGGCCCTCAACCAAATATTTTGATAATAAAAGACTCCAACTTCAAATTCATGGTAACAAATGTAAACTCCAACATAACCCTTGCGTTGCGTGATTGACCAAAAACTGCTGCTTCAGTTGTTTCTATTGGCAATAAAGTTAGCAAGAGCAATCAAAGGTTTCACTTTGTCAGAATCAAACCCTTGAAGATGTTCTTCCGCATCTCTCTTCAATTGAGTAGCAAACTCCTTCGATTTCTCAAGACCCATCATACTTGGATACGTCAACTTTCCAGTGTTCTGATCTTTCCCGGCGGTTTTACCCAATTCCTCCGATGACTTTGTCTCATCCAAAATATCATCCACCACCTGAAACAACAATCCAATACACTTAGCAAAGTTTCTCACTTTCTCGATCTCTTCCTCTGAACCACCACCAATTACTGCTCCGATGACCGCCGATGCTTCAAGTAACGCACCGGTTTTATGAACATGAATATACTCAAGATGTTTGAATTCCATTTCTTTTTCACTGTCTAAATCCATTGCTTGTCCCGCCACGAGTCCTTTTGTTCCAATAGATTTCGAAAGTTCCTTAACGGTTCTAACCATTCTCTCAGATGACACGTCACTTTCTGTCAATTGCTCGAATGCTAAAGCTAAGAGTGCACCTCCGGAGAGAATGGCTACGTTTTCTCCGAAGACTTTGTGTGTTGTTGGTCTTCCTCGTCGGAGATCGTCATTGTCCATACAAGGAAGATCGTCTTTGATTAATGACATTGTGTGAATCATCTCAACCGCACACGCCGCTGGAATCGCTCTACGTTCTTCTCCGCTTACTAGCTCGCAGACGGCAAGACATAGTATTGGCCTGACGCGTTTTCCGCCGGCGAGAAGGGCGTAACGCATTGCCTTGTGAATGTCAAGAGGCTCGATGAGTGGAATTGCTTCATCTAATGCTCTGTTTATTAATTCTGCTTTACATATCATGTAACTCTTGAAATCGAAATCAAGATCGTTTTCTTTTGTTTCTATTTGGAACGACGAATCAAGATATTCGCGGACGTTTTCTCTGGTGAAAACATCACCGACGATCTTAGATTTGATCGGTAAGGGGAGGAGACGGACTAGCCACCATGTGGTTGCAGGGCTTAGCCGTTGTTTCAGAGTTGTAAACAACAAGTGTAGAGAGAGAACGAAGATTGAAATATAGAGAAATATAGTTTGAGATTCCATTTGTATTGTTGGATGATGAATGAATATCATTGATCTTTGATTCTTTTGTCTTATATAGATACATCATTGTAGTAAACGTCAACCGCAAGGCATGTCGTTGTTTTATTTTGATATTATAATTCTAAAAGTATAGTTTCGGAGTGAACCAACAAGTAAGCAATAGTTAAATACTTTGACTTTTACTAAAGAGTTTACAGAAAACCGGTTTGAATCGGGAACAGCAAAATCAAAAGAGATCGCTTGAGTCTGACGTTAAATAACGTTGCATGGCCACCTCCTTTGTTTTCATCAACCTTTAACGTTTTATTTATTTATTTATTAATTTTTTTTGGCAAGAAAAACAGTTACGATTGATTTTTCGAGAAACCAATATGGCAACAAGGTATTAACTGAAGTAGAAAAACCTACTACTGATCTATGCTGCTCGAGCAAGAGAACTGACTCTGTAGTTGAAATTCCTCAACTGGTGGAGAAAGAAAAACTTGGTAGTATGGAACACAACGTTGCTAGTTCTACCGGTTTGGCAGCATAACCCGGCCATTCCTCTGGTTGCATGACAAGAAAACTTTGGCAAAAGTGACCGGAGGGTCTAACAGATCATTATCTGTCAGGAATTCGTGACAAAATCAGTCAGAAAATTGGCCTGACAACATATCCGTTAATATAACTGTCTATAAAACCAGAACTCCCACACCTTCATTATTCACAACATATATCTTACAAAAATGTCTAATCCTCCTTATTTTCGATCATGGATGGATCGGGAAAAAAAGATCCAGATACGAACCTTTTAAACGACGAGTATTTACGTGGTGTTATGGATTCATGGAATTAGCATGTCGACAACCTCGGGTACAACGCAGTCGTAAGTTACTATGTTCATGCTCTGTTTGTCGGAATTCACATAATATCAGGATAGATATGGTTTGGAATCACTTGTAAATGAATGGTTTTATACCTAGTTATAAGATTTGGTATTTACATGGCTAACGACATGATATTATTGCTAGTAGTAGTGGTAGCGAACGATATGATCTTGTTGCTAGTACTAGCGGTAGCGAACCATTGGCCGATAGGATAACCTAGAACGGATTTAGATTATGGTGCACCTACGGTTCAAATGGTTAATGACGTTTATAGAGAAACTATAGAGACGGCTCATGGTTCGTACGAAGAACCAAATTCAGAAGCACGACGGTTTTTTGATATGTTAGACGCAACGAATCAACCATTATATAGTGGATGTAGAGATGGTCATTCGCCTTTATCATCTGCTAGTAGGTTGATGGGTATAAAGACAGATTATAACTTGCCCGAGGATGCAGTTGATGCAATAGCCAAGTTAGTGAGAGATATCTTGCCAGAGGATAACAATGCTCCAAGTCCATATTACGAGATTCAGAAACTTGTGTCGAGGCTTGTATTACCGTATCAGGTTATAGACGTTTGCATTGATAATTGTATGATCTATTGGAGACGAGACGACACCCGGATGAGGTGTAGATATTGTCGCAAACCAAGGTATAAGGATACATATGGTAGAGTTTCAGTGCCTTACAGGAGGATGTGGTATTTGCCACTAAAGGCTAGGTTGAAGAGGTTGTATCAGTATGAGAGAACAAATGCGGCAATGAGATGGCATGCTGAGCATATGTTCGATGGAGAGATTATACATCCTTCTGATGCAGAAGCTTGGCGGCATTTTCAGGCTACTTATCCAGATTTTGCATGCGAGCCAAGAACATTTATCTCGGATTTAGTATAGATGGATTCAGCCCATTCGAGAAGCACGGTAGACAGTATTCTCTATGGCCATTCATCCTGACACCATACAATTTTCCACCATCTTTGTGTATGAACCGAGAGTTTCTATTTCTCTCTACTCTTGTACCAGGGCCGGAACATCCGAAACAATCACTAGACGTGTTTTTGCAACCACTAATACATGAGTTGTTGACATTATGGAAACATGGGGAGCAAGCCTATGACGTGTCTTTACAACAAAATTTTAGGATGCGTGCGGTGCTTATGTGGACTATAAGCGATTTCCCAGCGTATGGCATGTTATCAGGGTGGAAAACTCACAGGAAACTAGCATGTCCATATTGCACGGATAACACTGATTCCTTCCAGCTGAGTAATGGAAGGAAACATGTTGGTTTGATTGTCACCAAAGGTTTTTGCTCCCGAGTCATCCATATCGTCGATCAACAACTTTATTCACGAAGAAGAGATGTGTTGACAGTCCACCACCTGAATTAGATGGCACATATCTCTTAGGAAAATTGGAAGATTATGGTGTTGTTATGACGAATGATGCAAATGTTGGTGGAAATGGACACGTCAATGTTGAGTTTACGAGTATAAATCATAACTGGCACAAGAAAAGCAGTTTCTTGGATTTGTCTTATTGGGAAACACATTTGTTGAGGCATAACATATATGTGATGCATGTGGAGAAGAACTTCTTTGACAACATAATGAACACGGTTCTAAATGTCCAAGGGAAGACAAAAGATAATTTGAAGTCCAGATTAGACTTGCTGGAAAATTGTTCTCGTACTAAGCTCCACATCAACCCTGATGGAAGTTGTCCAGTTTTGGCAATTAGATTATCAAAGAATGCAAATGCTGAGTTCTTCGACTGGATATTCATAGGGTCAAATTCCCTGATGGGTACGCTTCTAATCTAAGGAATTGTGTTGATATCGGAGAAGGCAAGTTCATTGAAATGAAGAGCCATGATTGTCATGTGGTGATGCAAAACCTTCTTCCATTTGCATTTGAGAATCTCCTGCCGAAAGATGTTCACGAAGTCATTGCAGGTATTAATGTAGTAATTTGTGTACAATTTACTTTATTGTTTTAATCATTGATTACTTACATTTTTTCTTTTCATTAACAGCGGTTGAGGCTTTCTTCCTTGATCTTAGCAAGAGGACACTTACAGTTGATGGTATTTCGACATTACAGGCGAACATACCCATTATCCTTTGCGACTTGGAGAAGATTTTCCCATCATCTTTCTTCGACGTCATGGAACATCTCACGATTCATCTTCCACGTGAAGCATCGCTTGGTGGACCGGTCCAATATCGGTGGATGTACCCCTTTGAGAGGTACATATTGCACTTGAAGAAAAAGGTGAAAAATCTAAGCATAGTCGAGGGTTTGATTGTGGCACAAAACATCAATGAAGAAGCTGCAAATTTCGCACAATACTACTTTTCAAAAGATGTTCCGACAAGAATTCGAACAACAAGTCGACATGACGACGGTGGTGAACATACGATGTACCCATCTTATGTTCCAAGCATGTTTCGATAAATTGGACGACTTAGTGGGAAGGGTAAAAGTCGTCGACTTACATCCGAGGAGTGGAACCATTTACATATGTATATCCTTACTAATTGTGAGGATATGCTCGAATATGAAAGGTACAAGTTCAATACTTTAAATATCTTAAAATTTTATTATACATATATTTATATAACTTGTGATTATTACAAATTATGTAAGTTATACAAGGCAGTCGTCCATGGTTATTTCCCAGATAAATCTTAAGACGAAGTTGAGGCTCTTANAGTTCATTAAGTGGTTGCAATATTATGTAAGTGGTTGATTTTATTCAATTAGAATTAATATTTTTTGCAAAATTTTAACTTATAATCTACACGTAAATATAGGTTGCAAAGGAAACATCGGATGGTCGAACATTTCCAACTTGGTCGTCGATATTGCAAGAGGGCCAAACAACATTTTTTTACGTCATACCCGAGGTATTGTTAAATATATATATATATATGTATATATATATATATATATATATATATATATATATATATA
>OVBE01009264.1:0-16233 GCA_900406425.1 Iberis pinnata | reverse complement strand
ACTATGTTCGAGTTCTGATTAACTGGAATGTCAACATTCCACTTCGATTTCAAAGAACTTTTAGTTTTTTCCTGGTGTTAATACTGCACTTCAATTCCGGTATGAAATATTGCGTGGTTTTTGTGCGGTTTGTGGCTTAAATACACATGACACTGGTCATTGTTTACTGCCTGATGGAGAGCATGACAATCACTCTGATGATGATGATGATGATAACGATGAGCCTGATCAGAATGGTTTCTTATCACCTATTCATAACAGAGGCGTAATCATTCAAGACGTAACTGATGCTGAACATGTTCCTTAGTTGGTTATGTCTCCTGGCTATCCACAACCAACAACTGAGACTGAAAACCAAGATAATGAGACTGAAGATCAGAATGTTGTTCTTATGGAATAAGCCCCCACTTTCACCCGTAAGAGAAAGCATGATGACGAAGCGGGTCCTAGTCATGCTCCACTTGTTACCAAAAATACATAAAACCCTGATACTGAAGAAATTAAGATCCAATCAAACCTCGGAGGCGCGGTGGGCGCGATAATACCATAACATCCATGAGGACATTAAGTTGGAACTGTCGTGGACTGGGAAATGACCTGGTAGTTCGACATCTAAAGGAGTTAACTTTTTAGTTTCTCTCGCATATCATTTTCCTTATGGAAACAAAGCAGCAATCTAGTTATGTATCTAATTTTGTTTCACAATTAGTGTTGGTGTCGAAACCCCCTCAGCAGGTTTCCATCTCAACTAGTATCACCTCCTAGATAACATATCAGCATGTGTCAAGATGCGAGAGAACTCACCCAATAGATTTCTACCTAGACACATAAAGCAAATGATCGGCTACTCAAGTCGTAGACGACTTGGGCAGAAGGCGAGTACAATCTGAACAAGAGAAGACTAGGTCCTGATAGTTCCAAGATAAGGGGGAAGCGTCGAGATCGTAATCCTAATAGCCCGAGAAGATCGGAACAACCCAGACTAGGTGGAGGGGGATATAAAGAAAGAAGAGAGACAAACGAGGCATGGAAATCTTTTGGGGGATTTAGAACTAGAATTAAGAAATCGATCTATTTTCTCTTTCGTATAAAACATTCATCGAGATCAATAAAAGAGCATATTATTCTTTTTATCTTTTCGACCTGAGTTTGTGTTGCATTTTCTTTCTAATTTTGACAAGAATGACGAATTCCTCATTAAGATAATCATTTAAAAATTCATTGTGGGTTTTAACATCCACAAATTGGCGCCGTTTATGAGGAGACAATAGTTCTGTAACGCAAGAACGAAAAACGCAGCCAAATCCAACTCCGCCATGACGAAAAACACATCCATACCATCAGATGGATATGCTAGCACGATACAAACACTCCTCCAGTTTGTACAATCCATGTACGAGAAGCTGGAGACACATGACGACCGATCTGAGGAGTCCGAGGGAGAATCAGACACATACGAGGATGACTCCCGTATCCCACCTTCTTGTGCCGACAAGTGACCTCAGAAATTAATCAATGAGATCCAGGAGATGAAGGATTCCTTACAACAGGTCGTCCGAAAAATGAACTCCAAAGTTCATTCGGCCATAAGCTCAGCGCCAGAATTGGATTAACTAATGGAAGAAACGCTCTGGAGCTTGTATGCCACACACATAAAGAATGCAAGAATACGAAACCTCAGAAAAATAAAATCCCATTCTATGAAGGAAAAACGGATCCCAGCGCGTACATGTCCGTCTTCATAATCGCAGTCAAACGAGTGCAATTTGATGAACACGAAAAAGACGCGGGATACTGCCAACTGTTCAGCGAACACCTACAAGGACCAGCACTCACCTGGTTCTCATGGCTTCCCGAAGGATTGATCCACAGTTTCAACTAGATGAGCATGATGTTCTTAAAGCACTACTCGGTGTACATCAAGAGGGACATCTCAGACGCGGACATGTGGAGCATGACCCAGGGACCAAACGAACCCCTCCAAAAATTCATCGACAAATTTAACGAATTTATATCGTGAGTAGTTGTAACTGATAACGCTGCGATCGCCGCCCTCAAAAATGTTGTATGGGGAGAATCCGAATTTAGAAAAGACATAATATTGAACCCACCAGCGACGATTGACGATGCATTCCACAGATGAAAGGTGTTTGCACTGATAGAATAGGATCTAATCAAAATGCGGAAACAAACCCAAGAAAAGGGCCAAGTGACTCAGGTTGCCACCCCGAGGCGAAACCCCCCGGTAAGTAATCAAACGCTTTTTGCAAGAAAACCCAAGAATGGGCCTTGGAATCAATGGAAACGACCTGAGGAGAAAGGAGGCGTCAAAAAGCATTGTGAATACCACAACCAAGATGGGCATTCCACTGAAGAATGCAGGAGCTTCAAGTCTTTCCTTTTCAGCAAATATCAGTCTGGAGAATTGGTGGAACCCGGCAAGGCGAAGATAACCAGCCTCAAACAGGGGGCAGAATACTAGGCCGAAGAGGCCAACCCCCACCCCCCAAAACGAGACCGAGAAGAGCTACCTCAAATGGCGCCGACCCCACCATTCAAAAAGTGAATTAATATGATCGTGGGAAACCACCAGTTTGGCCTAAACTCTGTAATTACGATCAAAGCATATGGGCGCAGGGTGGCATCGTGTGAGAAATGGCAAATCAATCCCCTGGAGACGGGCGACCCAATAAAATTCGATGAAACGGACACAACGGGACTCGACGTCCCTCATGCTGATCCGCTAGTCATCAAACTGATCCTTGAAGAGTACAAAATCGCAAGAGTGCTCATAGATACGGGGAGCTCGATAGATTTGATCTTCAAAGAGACGTTGGAGAAAATGGCATAGACCTCTCGCGAATCGAAGGACCACCTGCGCCACTGACCGGCTTCACCAGCGAAACATCCTTGACAATCAGAACTATCAAACTAATAATGCACGCAGCTAGGGTATCGAGGATGATTGAATTCACAGTAATTGACAAGCCAACAATATACAACGCAATGCTAGGGATACCATGGATAAACGCAATGAAAGTCGTCCTGTCTACGTACCACTAATGCGTCAAATTCCCAACTAAGGAAGGAATCAAAATGATGAAAGGAAGTCAAAGATCAATCCGAGCTTGCTACCTGGCCGAACTCAAAGTCAGAGAAAAGTCCTTATAGCAACTACATATTGGGGAGCCCACCCCACCTGCGGAGCCAACATACAAGAAACCCAAGCTTGACGAGGTAACGCAGTACTGCATATACCCAGGACATCCATAACGCTGCATTGGCATATGGCTGAAACTCCAAAAGGGCTTGAAAGAGGAGTTGATCTCCATCCTCAAGGAAAATAAACACACCTTCGCATGGAACATGCCAGGAATAAGCTTGGACATAATGTTTCACGAAAAAATGCGGACCCAATCTACAAGCCGGTCAAACAGAAAAAGCGCAAACTGGGGGCCGAGCGGGCTCAAGCAGTCAGAGACGAGGTGGAAAATTGTTAGGAGCAGGCTCAATCACAGTGGTGAAATATCTGGAATGGCTGGCTAACCCCGTAGTGGTAAAGAAAAATAAAGGCAAATGGAGAGTTTGCATAGATTTCATAGACTTTAACAAAGCGTGTCCCAAGGACAGTTTCCAAACATAGATCAGCTTGTCGAAGCCACAGCTGGCTACAAACTGCTATCATTCATGGACGCCTTCTCGGGCTATAACCAGATACTCATGCACCCCGACGATAGGGAAAAAACTTCTTTCACTGCGGACAAATGCATCTATTGTTACAAAGTAATGCCTTTCGGCCTAAAGAATACAGGCGCAACCTACCAACGCTTAGTTCACAAGATGTTCTCGGAACAACTGGGTAAAACAATGGAAGTCTACATAGAGGACATGCTCGTCAAATCCCTCGAAGAAGATACTCACGTGGGCGACCTGCTCACCTGTTTCCAAATACTAAATACCTACAGAATGAAGCTGAACCCAGCCAAGTGCACGTTCGTGGTAACCTGAGGGGACTTCCTCGGCTACCTGGTGACAAGAAGGGGGATCAAAGCCAATCCAAAATAAATCAACGCGCTATTGAAAATGCCATCACCAAAAATCACTAGAGAAGTACAGAGACTGACCGGGCGCATAGCCGCCCTGGCAAGGTTAATATTCACATCCACTGACAAGTACCTTCCATTCTACAACCTCCTAAAAGGGAACAAGAAATTCATCTGGGACGAGAAATGCGAATCAGCGTTCAAAGAATTGAAAACCTACCTCATGACACCACCAGTCCTCTCAAAGCCCCAGGAGAGGGAGACATGATATCTTTACATAGCTGTATCATCCCACGCAATCAGCTCAGTTCTTGTATGCGAGGAGCTCGGCAACCAAATGCCAATCTTCTATCTCAGCAAAATCCTAGACGACACTAAAACCAGATACCCTACGATAGAGAAACTGGCCCTGGTTGTGGTGCATTCAGCGAGGAAATTGCGATCTTATTTCTAGTCCTAGTCAATCGTGGTGTATTCTAACCAACGTTTGCGAACAATCCTGCACAGTTCGAACCAGTCGGGCAAAATCTCAAAGTGGGCTGTCGAGCTCAGTGAGCACGACATAGAATTCAGTAGCCGAACCTGCGCAAAGTCTCAAGTCTTGGCAGACTTCTTAATAGAATTACCACATGAGATGAGTCCAGCTGTACAGCCAGATGAAACAAAATGGTCACTATACGTAGATGGGGCGAGCTCAAAACACGTTTCCGGAGTAGGTGTACGCTTGGTCTCCCTAATCGGGGAGATGGTCGAACAATCGTTTCGATTGGATTTCATGGCATCAAACAACGAAGCCGAATACGAAGCAATGATTACCGGGCTGCGACTAGCAACAACAATCGGAGCTAAGCAAGTAACAGCCTATTGTGATTCCCATCTCGTAGCAAACCAATTCAGTGGGGAATACGAGACGAGGGACGAGAGAACGGAAGCCCACTTAGCCGTGGTAAAAACCATATGTACCGAATTTGCGGACTTCAACCTAGTAAAAATCCTTAGAGGTGAAAATATACTTGTCGACGCCCTAGCCGCACTGGCCTCAACTATGGACCCGCAAACAACCAGGGTCATACCAGTTGATTCTATCGATATGCCAAGCATTTCCATCTTAAAGGCTACCTGCGTGATCCAGGATTCAATCGAGGAATACAATGCCAACCCAGATCTCGAGGACTTCGAAGAGGATGCGATCCCAATGGAAACATACAAGGTCAAAGTGGGAATAGACTGGCAAATCGAAATACTAGCTTACATAATAGACGGGATCCTGCCACCAAAGAAATGGGACGCCAGGAAACTTAAGGCCAAAACTACTAGATACACACAGCTAGATGGCAACCTCTACAAATGGAGTGTACGCGGCCTACTACTAAAGTTCATATCCGACCACGAGACAAAGAAGATAATAAGGGAGGTGCACGATGGAGCATACGGAAATCATTCAGGCAGCAGGGTGCTGGCATTCAAAATAAAGCGATATGGATACTACTGGCCAACAATGATCACGGATTACGATCAATACGCTATAAAATGCGAAAAATTCCAAAAGGACACACCATTGATATACAGACCAACAAAGGAAATGCAATCCATCACGGCGCCTTACCCGTTCATGAGATGGTCTATGGACATAATTGGCCCAATGCACAGGTCAAAACAGAAATGTTTCCTCCTTGTCCTAACGGATTATTTCTCCAATTGGATAGAAGCCGAATTATTCGCCAAAGTCAAATCAGAGAACATGGAATCCTTCATCTGGAAGAACATAATTTGCCGCCATGGGATCCCTTACGAAATCCACACCGACAACAGTCCCCAATTCTCCTCATATCAATTCAAAGACTTTTGTGAACGAATGCGCATAAATTTAACTTTCTTGACACCTTACTACTCGCAGGCCAAGGACCAAGCCGAGGCCGCAAACAAGACAATCTTAGACGGAGTAAAGAAGAGGATGGACGCCAAAAAGGGCAGATGGGCAGACGAATTGGAGGGAGTACTATGATCTTATCGGATTACACCTAGAAGAGGAACACACGGCTCACCATTCACTTTGGTGTACGGAACTGAGGCAGTAATTTCAGCCGGAACCGAAGTTCCCAGTCTTAGAGTCGAACCAGCACCTCAAAACACGGACCAAAATGATCAGATTCTCATCAACATAGCAGATACTGTTGATGAAAGGAGAGACCAGGCGACAATACATTTGAAAAATTACCACAACGCCGCAGCACGATTCTACAACAAGAAGATATGGAAGAGACAATTCACATAAGGAGAGCTCGTGCTCCGGGAAGTCTTCCCTGCATGGGCCGAAAAAAACGCAGGGAAGTTGGGCATCAAATGGGAAGGAGCATACAAAATATCCAAGATCATCAAGCCAGGAGTATACGAACTGGAGGACACAGAAGGGAACGAAGAGCGGCATCATTGGAATGCTCAACATCTGAAGAAATATTTTTGTTAATGACTGGAAAAATTATTTCCCATTTCATTTTCACGCATAGTTGTACCTTTCGAACTAGTGAACTACGACCTTGGCTTGATCCCCATCATAGGGGTACGTAGGCAATTCCTTAGACAGGAACTCAGCTATTATAATTCATAATTTAAAATTCGCATCAGGCCGCCCACTCCTTCTTTATTGATTTTTCTCAAAAAATGTGGGAGATGTATTCGTCCTTACACTCCGACCCAGCCCGACCTCTCCTTCTTCATTGATTTTTTTCAAAAAATGGGGGAGATGTATTCGTCCTTACACTTCGACCCAGCCCGCCCACTCCTTCTTTATTGGTTTTTCTCAAAACATGGGGGAGATGTATTCGTCCTTACACTCTGACCCAACCCGACCTCTCCTTCTTCATTGATTTTTCTGAAAAAAATGGGGGAGATGTATTCGTCCTTACACTTCGACCTAGCCCGACCTCTCCTTCTTTATTGATTTTTCTCAAAAAATGGGGGAGATGTATTCGTCCTTACACTCCGACCCAGCCCGCCCATTCCTTCTTTATTGATTTTTCTTAAAAAATGGGGGAGATGTATTCGTCCTTCACTTTAAATACTCAGCCCGACTCAATCAGGGGATCTCGATATATTGATGGACCAGCTCGCAAACCTAACAGTGCAATCTCTCACCCCACCAACAGGTAAACACCTGCAATCTACCAAGCTATTCCTCGCCATCCATTATGGTTTTGTCGTTTTCGCCTATCCTATCTACCAATACTCCAACGAAATCAAGGGGCGAATACTATACTACACCTGCGAAGGACCACCTAGGCTCTACACTTTTGCCTCTCTCAGGTAAAACAATCTAAACCCTTAAATACCCCTTCGTTATAGCACAACACTCAAAATTAAAACTATCAAACATATCACGTTGTATGACCTGACCAGTCGTACAATACATCGCACACCCCTACCGGGTATCAACCTGAGCAGCCCTCAGCACGTTTTAAGTGCTAAAGCCGAGCCCAATCTCGCAATAACATGTTAAAACGCATAACAAACGCTGTCAAACAGCCGAAACACTCATTGTACTTTTGAACGTTCGGTCCTCTCGAATTAAGTATGTTACTTCAAATGACTCGCCTTAACGAAAAAGTGTACATCATTATTCTATAGAAAACTCACACAATACAATCCTAATACGCATCACCACGAGAACCCTAATATATACTCAGCCCGAAACGAGTACTTCGAAGTAATAGGAAAAAATATTAGCTGAAATTCCAACATAAATTAAAAACGCATTAAAAGGTTCTTGGTAAANCCCCCCCCCCCCCCCGGGCACCAAATTCTGAATTCACAAAAGGTTCAAAAGAGTTTTAAAACCTAAAGCCAAACAAGATGAGAGGGAGAAGTTTCTAGGCATGCGGGTCTTGGCCGGCTACATCATCTTCATCCCCCTTGGGGGATTCCTTCCTCGGAATAGTTGCAATTTCCCCGATCTGCAAAGCGACTTCGACCGCTTTGTCAAGTGCTCCGCCCGCATCGGCATCGAGCCCCTCCACCTCCTCTTTTTCCGCCTCCTCCTCAACCATAACCTCATCTTCATTACCTCCATCGAAGACCTTTTCAACAGGATTTAGAGAGGGGATATTCGTACCGTAGGGATTAATGTCTTTGGCAGGGTTAGGCTCAGAGGGCTCACTTAGGTTGGACCCAGTCGGCGTCGCCGTCCAGTCCTTTTCCATGTTTATCTCCTTGAAATCCAGCATAGCCAGCTCATCATTAAACCCACCCAGGTCGTTCTCCAAATCTTTCTGCTCAGCCTCCAGCGTGGTCTCCCTCTCTCTCAACAGCCTGATCAACTCGAGATTACACTTAATTTGTTTCACCTGCATTAACTTCTCTTGATACACTCTTTCATTGGCCACCTTTCCTTTCACCCGATCCATCTTCTTGACGAACTGTGCCGTCATCTCCTCTTATTTCTCTCTGAGCCTCTATTCCATTTGATCATCCATGTCCCTCATGAGGGTCGCCAGTTCCTTTCCCATGGAGGCCACCTCTTTCTTCATATCTTGCTTAGCTTTGTCATGACGAGCTACCTCCGCGCTCAACCTCTCCACGTCCTTCTTCCTCAGATGTTCCAACTCTACTACCTCGGCCCTCAACATGCCGTTCTCATCTGTAAGCATCTAGACCCGCCTCACCGCAGATTTCAGCTTGGCAATAGCTTTATCAGCCCTCGCAGTTGCGTCTTCAACCAGTTTGATCCCAGAGTTCTTCTTTGCTCTCCTCTGTTCGTCGTCCAAAACCCCTACTAGACGGTTAGCCAGAGCCGCGGTCTGAAAAGAATCACACACAATCAAGACAACAGCCGATTTCCAAATCGAGAAACAAAAAGAAGATTGAAATGTGGATTACAACAACCATACCTCAGCATGGGAGCGAGCCCAGTCAGCGTATTCCTTCCGGAAAGAGAGCGACCTGTGATCATAGACCTTGGGACCACCTATGCAGAGCTTGGACATTAGCTCCGCGCAAAGGTCCCCCTCTTCCACCATGGGAGACTAGTTAGGCCAGGAAAAGCTGAACGCGAACCCATCATGGTCATGGACGCCAACTGGATACGTCTCCTGCGTGCGAGCCCTTTTTCCAAGGGGGCATCGAGGTGGCGAGTGCTACGTCGGATCGGAGGAAGGCCAGATGATTTCTTATTGGAGCCAACAGGTTTTTTCCTGGTGATGATTGTCGCGGAATGATTCAGAGACGTCAATGGGATCTACCTCCATGGGAGCCTGATCCTTAGGGGTCTTGGTCTCTTGAGCAACACTGAACCCAGCCGAGCTGGGAGCCCCTTTGAGAGGTTTTCAACCTACGAGCTTCGCGATACGGTACATGATTCTTCAAAGAGACAGATGGACACTGAGACGGAACACCTACAGTAAAACCACGCATCATATAACATGTGGCTCAAATAGAAAAAAATAAAACCTAAGTAGGGTATTTACTTTATGACGTTTCTAATAGCGGCTCCAGCGATAGCCGATTGCGAGATACTCTCTCCCCGTCGAACGTATTCCAATTGTTCAGTCGATTATTCCCAAGGAGCTTTCAATTTTTTAGGAATTCAGCAAATGGATCATCGAACTGGGTCAGATGCGGGGCTGACAAACACCAAAGTAAGAAAGAAAAAGGATCCTGATCAGCCAAAAAAAGCCCAAAAATCAACCAACATGAACAGAATAAACAAACCCAGAAAATGCAAATTCGTCAAACAAGGAAAATAACGTAAGATTCAATTTCATGGGAAAGGAAGAAGGGATCCATACCAATCTCCCTGGTCCACCAGGATTGTAAATCACTTGGACTCGTATTCCCGAAAGAAAGATGGTTGATTTCAAGAAAAAAAATAAAACTGTTCCCAATCCGTTTCATCCTTGGAGGTTTAGCCGGTCGCAAACCCCTGATTTCGTTTGTTGGCTAGGTATCAGAGGCCACCCTTCGTGCCCTTTTTCACATACGTAGCAACCTAGAGAATGTCACAATTCAGTTCGAAGCCGCTCTCACGCCTGAATCATCAAGAATATCGCATGTCAGATCCCTTTGGGCATCAGCTGGCTCAGAGCCATACCCCGATGACGCAGGTACCAAACTAGCAACTCGTTAATAGGGCAGTAACTTGAGGAGAAAGAGGAGAGTGGCAGTAACTGCCTCGAGGTGTGTGAAACCGCCTTTTGTAGGGGTAATCATGGTGCTTTTGAAATTCGAAAATATCGAGACGCGCCGCGTGAAGAGATAAGAATCAATTGCGAGACTGTTGAGATTTCCTCAATCCAAATCGTAATAAATTGGCCCACCTAATGCTACATCTTTGGAGGAAGATGGAATTATCTAGCTCAACACTAAGGATTCGAATGCACATGCGGTAATCATACGAAGACACACGTATATTTAAATAAAAATGATGAATGCAGATCAGCTTAAAAAAAATATAATAAACAATATATATATATATATATATATATATATATATATATATGGTTACGAGGTGAATTTCCACCAATTTCCGAAGGTCACCTAACTCGTTAAGATCGTAGGGAGACTTGGGGGCTAATCTGTTGGTGTCGAAACCCTCTTAGCAGGTTTCCATCTCAACTAGTATCACCTCCTAGATAACGGCTCAACATGTGTCAAGATTCGAGAGAACTCACCTAGTAGATTTCTACCTAGGCACAGAAAGCAAATGATCGGCTATTCAAGTCCTATACGACCTGGGTAGAAGGCGCGTACAAGCTGAACAAGAGAAGACTAGGTCCTGATAGTTCCGAGATAAGAGGGAAGCGTCGAGATCGTAATCCTAACAGCCCGAGAAGACCAGAACAACCCAGACTAGGTGGAGGGGGATATAAAGAAAGAAGAGAGAGAAACAAGGCACATAAATCTTTTGGGGGATTTAAAAATAGAATTAAAAAATCGATCTATTTTCTCTTTTTTATAAAACATTCATCAAGATCAATAAAAGAGCATATTATTCTTTTGATCTTTTCGACCTGAGTTTGTGTTGCACTTTCTTTCTAATTTTGACAAGAACGACGAATTCCTCATTAAGATAATCATTTAAAAATTCATTGTGGGTTTTAGCATCCACAATTAGGGTATCAAGGGGATGAAATAGTACCACCTAGGGGATTAAGGAGAGGCTTAGTTATGATGTGGAATCAGTCTGTTTCATTTTCTCTTTTAGGATCTACTTCTAATGTAATTGACTGCTTTGTTAATGTTAATGAAGTTTGTTTTTACTTGTCTCGAGTATATGGAAATCCTAATAAGAAACTAAGAACTAATACTTGGAACCAAATGAAACAAATGTTTGGTAATCGTACAAAAGCTTGGATTAGTTTTGGAGACTTTAACGAGATATTAACTAATTCATAAAAAGTTGGTGGCCGACAACGTGCAGAAACTACATTTGCAGATTTTAAAGACTTTTATCAACACTGTAATTTCAAAGATTTACAGTCAAGAGGAGACCCATTTTCTTGGATGGGTAAGCGGCGAGGTCATGACATACAGGAATGCTTAGATCGTACATTAGTCAATACAACCTTGCTACAACTATTTCCTAATTCGTTTGCTAAATTTTTAGAAATTGGTGTGTCTGATCACAGACCAGTAATCACCCATTTTTTAATCTTTAGCAGACCCTCAGAGGAAAACATTTAAGTTTGACGGTAGATTTTTTAATCAAAATGATTTCAATTCCTCAATTCTCCGATGCTGGAAAGCACATCCCACTGATTTTAATCTTCATTCCAGACTTGCTGATTATCAGATGACAATATCTAAGTGGAAAAAAAATCGAATGAACTCAAAAGAGAACATTCTATATTACAAACGGAAGCTTGAACAGGCAATCATACAAGGCTCACATGCAAAATTGATTATAAAACACCGTAGGTTGTTGAATAATGCATATTCTCAAGAAGAAATATTATGGAAAATTAAGAGCAGAAATAACCAATGGCTTAAATGTGGAGATCGTAATACAAAATTTTTCTATCATTGAACAATAAAGAGAGAAGAAATTAATCGTGTCATGGTGTTACATGATGATAATGGTAATACTTACAGTGGCAATGATGAGCTGGGTACACTAGCTACAAATTATTTCAGCGAGTTATTTCAATATACCACTACAAGCCCAAACAATTACCAAAATGTATTTAATGGCTTTTCTCATCGAGTCACACCTAGGATGAATGTTCAATAAACTCAACCAATCACAATGGAAATATTACAGTAGCTGTATTTGCAGTTGGGCAACATAAAGCCCCTGGTCTGGTGGTTTTAATGCAGATTTTTATCAGCTTTTCTATGAAGATATAAAAGAAAAGGTTGCTGCAGAACTAATGGATTTTTTTTTCTCACAACTTCCTGGATTCGAATATTAATCACACCAATATTTGTTTGATTCCAAAAACTCAGTGTCCAGCTTCATTGACGGATTTAGACCTATTGCTTTATACAATGTTAGCTGCAAAAGTATTGCCAAAATATTAGTTCATCGATTACAGCAATTTATGCCACAACTTATATCTGAAGCACCAGGGGAATTTATACCAAACCGGCAAATTAGCGATAATTTTCTAATAGCACATGAGGTATTACACTCATTAAGGGTAGGACGCGGTTGTTCACAGGCGTTTATGGGTATAAAAACAGATATCTCTAAAGCTTATGATAGGTTGGAATGAGATTTTTGAAAGAATATCTGATACAGTTTGGTTTCTCCATAACATGGGTGCCATGGATAATGACTTGTGTTCGCACAGTCTCTTTTTCCACTTTAATTAATGGTGAACCGAAAGGAATTATTGAACCAAAAAGAGGATTCTGACAGGATGATCCTTTGTCCCGTATCTATACGTCCTCTGTCCTGAAGTGTTAAGTCATATGATTTATCAAGCAATCCAACAGAATACCTTGCAACCAATTAAGATCAGTTGAACCGGCCCCACCATAAGCTATCTATTTTTTGCAGATGACTCCTTGTTCTTTTGTCGAGCAAATACATCATCGGCAGGCCAATTGTATCAGATTTTTCACCAATATGAATTGGCATCAGGTCACTTGATTAACAAATCAAAATCGAGTATACACTTTGGACACAAAATTCCAAAACAACAAAGAAATAAATTAAGACAGATTCTCGATATACATCAAGATGGAGGATGTGCTAAGTATTTAGGATTGCCAAAATTGATTGGTGCTAAGAGGTGGAGTTATTTCAGTATATAGTGGAGAGAATAAAACAGAGAACACCCAATTGGTCTAGGAAGTTTCTTTCCCCTGCTGGTAAAGAAATATTACTCAAATCAATTGCAATCTCGATGTCGTTATATGCGATGAGTTGTTTTAAATTTCCGAAAAAAATATGTACTGACATCGAGAGATTCGTGATCCAGTATTGGTGGAACAAGAATAATAACAACAATTCTCAATCCCTGCATTGGTTAGCTTGGATAAAATGTGTGTTTCAAAACGTGATGGTGGATTGGGATTTAGGAACATTGAACAATTTAATGATGCATTATTAGCGAAACAAACATGGTGTATACTTAAGTACCCAACAAGTCTGTTGGCACGTACATTGAGAGGAAGATATTTCAATTCGACTTCCATACTCAAAGTTAAAGAAGGTACTCAAGAATCGTTTGGATGAAGTGGTATTTTGGCTGGCCGTAATCAATTGAAACATGGACTTGAATTTCACCAAGACCAAGAAACGTAGAATTTGATGCTAATCTTAAAGTTGCAGATCTACTTAACACTTCTTCAAATACGTGGAATATGGAGAAGATACATGAGTTGATACATGAAAATGATGTTTAACATATCACCTCTATAAAATTACCTTTTATTGTTGCAACTGATTGTATAGGATGGGCTAATACTAAGGATGGACAATATACAGTGAAATCTAGATATTATACTGCCACACAAAGACTTATTCACAACAGACTTCAATATTTTCACCTGATATATCATTATTACATAAGCAAGTTTGGAAACTTCCAATTCCCCCAAGAGTGAAGCATTTCCTATGTATTAGGATATATGATATATATAGTCCTATATTTAAGGAGACATATTGTTTAGATTTGGTTTTATCTATTTCCTATTCATACTTGTATATATATGTCGATCAAATTCATTAATAAAGGATTCATATTTTTACCAAATTACATGGTATCAGAGCAGGTTTAACCTAAACCTATTTTTTTCTCTCTCTTCTCTTCTTCTTCTTTACGACAAATCCTTTCTAAAAATATGTCCGAGAGTACTCCGACATCTTCTATTTCTACATCTTCTACATCACGATCGATGATGTCTCCTTATACTATGAATGCTTCTGACAATCCAGGAGCATTAATCTCTTCTGTAGTTCTTAAAGAGGATAATTATCAAGAATGGGCAATTGAGCTTCAAAATTCCTTACAAGCAAAAACTCGGTTTCATTGATGGTTCAATATCGAAACCTACAGCAAATCCGGATTTATATATGTGGTTAGCAGCCAATTCTATGATTATTGGGTGGATTCGCACCTCTATCGAACCTCGTATTCGATCTACTGTCTCTTTTGTTTCTGATGCTTCTGAGCTTTGGTCAAGTCTTCGTAATCGATTCTCCGTAGGTAATGGAGTCCGAATGTAGACAGAATGGACAACTTGTCTTAGAATATTTTGGGCGATTAACCAAAATATGGGAAGAGCTTGACAATTATAAAACAGGGCAACAATGCACCTGTGCTGCTTCATCCGCGATTTTAAAGGAACATGAAGATGATAAAATTCATCTCTTTTTATTTGGTCTTGATATACCGAGATTTCAACATATCTGATCCACTATTACAGGCGAAGATCCTCTGCCCTCTCTTTCTCATGTATACTCGCGGGTTATTAGAGAAGAACAAAACCTGAATAGCACCAGAAATTCTGAAGGAACCAGGACCGATGCGTTTGGTTTTGCCGCGAAAACTGAACGACCTATCAAAGCTGCTGCTATTTCTAAATCCCAAGACAAGGCTTCCCAAACGTGCACTCATTGTAACCGACAAGGTCATTTGATCTCCGAGTGCTTCTTTATTCACGGGTTCCCGGATTGGTGGCTCGAACAAAATCGTTCAACACCAACACCTTCTACAAATTCTCGGTCAACTGATTCTCGGGATAGCGCTTCTCGCGGTCGCGGTGGACGTTCGGGACGTGGTCACGGTCGGGGCAGAGCTAACAACACACGTTCTGAATCTCCTTCTCTTGATCCAGCTCAGATTTCTCAGTTGATTACTCTTCTTCAGACAAAAAAAGCTCCTTCATCATCATCTTCTGAAAAGTTGTCTGGTAACACTTGTTTGACTGATGTAGTTTTGGATACTGGTGCATCTCATCATATGACAGGAGATTGTTCTCTCTTGAACGATATAGTTGGGATTGTACCTTCGGCTGTCATGCTTCCCGATGGCACTGGTTCTCGTGCTACTAAACGAGGCACCCTGTATTTGAATTCCGATTATTATCTTACTGACGTTCTTTATGTCCCGAGATTACTTGCACGCTAATCTTGATTTCTAAGCTGTTAAAACAAACACAATGTATTGCGATCTTTACTGTTAGATTGTGCTTCTTGCAGGACCGTTTTATGAGGACTTTGATTGGGACGGGTGACGAACGTGAGGGTGTGTACTATCTTAAGGATCTCATAGCCGTTAAAGTTAACAAAGTTGGACATGGATGTGCACCATCTTCGGTTTTGTTACATAGACGTTTAGGGCATCCTTCGTTTGGTGTTTTACTTTCTTTAAAAGATTCTATGTTTTCTTCGCCTCTTGATGATGAAATAAAGAATTGTGATATTTGTTTTCGAGCTAAACAAACGAGATCAGTGTTTCCTATTAGTGACTCTAGAGCCATTCGATGCTTTGAGCTCTTACATGCGGACGTTTGGGGTCCGTATACGACACCTTCATCCAATGGATCCCAATACTTCTTAACTCTGGTTGATGATCATTCTCGCGCAGTCTGGATGTTTCTCATGACCGCCAAATCTGAGGTACCAACATTGCTTTGAAATTTTTGCTCCATGACTCACCGACAATTCAATCTTACAGTGGAATCGATTAATAGTGATAATGGAACTGAATTCATGTGTTTGACGGACTATTTTCAAGAACAAGGGATA
>OVBE01009263.1:0-16233 GCA_900406425.1 Iberis pinnata | reverse complement strand
TAACTTGTCCTTAACCAAATGAGTTCATTGAAGGCACATGACTTGATCCATGGTTCCCTATTAATGAATGTTAAAGGGACAAACGAATTTGATGCATTGAGGAAGTTGGAATTGGTCTGTGATGAACTTTGATGAGTATGACTAAATTTTTTAAGTAGGATGAACTTAGGATTGCATTCTAGAACTAGTAACCAGGACATTAACATTACCTGTGTTTGCAGCATGTTTTAGTTCTGAGTTCCCACTTTTAAACCTCACTCCCAGACTTCTGAATTACTTGCTTGAGGGCAAGCAAGGATTTAGTTTGGGGGAGTTGATGACTCTGGAATTTTCATAGATTTTACATTTCAATTAGCATCAATTATGAGGTCTAAAAGCGTGCATACATCACATCTATGGTTTATTTTAGTAAGTTTATGATTTTTATGATTTTTGCATTAGAATTTTGGATATGCACACATTTTGGAGATTTTTCAGGACTTTCAGGAGTTTTCGTGAAGGATTTGCGAGATTTCAGAAAAGCAGCACTTAACATTGAATGGAGCAGCACTCAACATGGAATGGACTGGATCTACCTTACAACCAAGGCAGGATCGAACTCAACACTATGCAGGATCAATCTCAAGCATTTCTACTTCAAGGAAGGATCGATCCTAACTCAACACTATACAGGATCGATCTCAAGCATTTCTGTATCAATGCAGGATCGATCCCAACTCAGCACTTGCAGGATCGATCCCAACTCACCTCAGATCGATCCCATCTCAAACCAGGATTGATCCCTCTTTCTTTCATTCAACGAAGTTTGTGAAGTCTAGAACGAAGCTAAGGAAGTGCATGAAGTTGAAGTAGGACTAAGAAAAAAACTGGCAAGATCGATCTCACCTATGTCTGGATTGATCTTAGGAACTCAATTCCGGGATCGATCCCAAACTCAGACATACTTTGGATGCATCTCAGTTGGATCGATCCCATGCAAGCGTTTTCAGCTCGGATCGATCACGCACTTACCAACTCGAAGTCAAACATGCTCCGACCCGACCAACTCAAATCTGGATACCACCTGAATCAAGGCCCAAGATCCAAGACAATGAGTAGCATTTTGTCTTTAGTGCGAATTAGGGTTTTTTTCTCTGAACAATATAAAAGCCCTAATTCACCCCCATTTGCACAAGTTTTAGTTTTTCTTTCCTTTTTAGGTTTTGTCTTAGGTTTTCATTTCTTTAGTTTGTTCTTCATGTTCTTGCTGTAAAAACCATATTTCTTTCACGTCTTTAGTTAATCTTTGGTTTTTCTTTAGCTTTCTTGCTTAGCTTTACATTGTTGCATATCTGGTTCTTGTTGATTTACGTTTTAAGCTTTAATCTTCTGTTTTAGTTTACTGTTTCATTGCTGTTCATCATTTATGGGTTTATGTTCTTGCTGTTCTTCATCTGTTTTTCCCAGATCTGCATGTTTAGCTTTAAGGTTATGTTTCCTGTTTCATCTGCTTCTACTCCCATGAGTAGTTAGTAGTGATCCAAGTTCCTGAGGATGGGGGTAGACTAGGGTTGATGTTCTAGGTTTGCCTTAGTACCTAAGCTGTTTGTTCTTAGATCCCTTCTGTTCCACCTCAGCTTAATGCTGATTGTACTTCTAACCAGAAAGGATGAAGACCCGCCGTTAGGCCCTTCAACACTAGAAGGTGAATCATTAAAAATGACCGGACCAAGGTAGCTTCAGAGATTCGTTTCCCCTTCTCTATTAATATATGTGAAAAACTTGTTAGCTAGAGTAGTAATTCTTAATGCCTGCTAGGTAGTCACCGTCTATGACGGCAGTTGAGTCTGTGATTGCTTTTCTTGAGATTGGTTGCCAAGGAATTGGAATTGATTGTATGTGTAGCTACTGTCTAGGGGTCAGCTCATTGTTTGAAGTATGTTAGGTAGTTAGGTAGCCCAGGATGGATTCCTTAGTCAATTACCCTTTGTCATTAGGAACTGCTTTACATTGCTTGCACCTTTCACCCTTTCTTGCTTTTACTCTATTTTTCATTTAAGTGTTTTATGCTTCTTTCTGTCTTTATGCTTTTATGTTCATTTTCACTTAGGACCTTTTAGCAACAAAACTTTTTAACACTTAGCTTGACTTTGAGGCATCCATTGCATTCCATATTGTTAGTACACTCCCATTATGGATTTACAAACCCATCTATACTACAATGGTGGGTGATGGGTACCCAATAGGCTTAAAATCCTATTATCACTTGGCCAAAGAGCTACCAAGAAGAAGTCTCGGCCAAAAGAAGCATCAAGAAGAGATCTAGACAAAAATTATGTTCTATCGGGCCATCGGGCCAAGTGGTGTGTTACATAGTGCTATCGAGCCAGTTTTGTGCATTATCAAGCTATCAGGCCAAGAGGAACTACATCGAGCTATCAGACCAAGTTGTGTGCAACATCGAGCTATCGGGCCAAGTTGTCAAGATCGAGCCATCGAGCCAAGTTTTGAACAACATCGAGTTATCGGGCCAAGTTGAGTGCAACATCGAGCTATCGTGCCAAGTTGTTAAGATCGAGCCATCGAACCAATTTTTGACCATCATCGAGCCATCGGGCCAAGATGTATTAAGATCGAGCCATCGAGCCAATTTTTGACCATCATCGAGCTTTCGGGCCAAGATGTGTTAAGATCAAGCTATTGGGCCAAATCTTTGTACATCATCGAGCCATCGGGCCAAGACGTGTTAAGATCGAGCCATTGGGTTAAATCTTTGTACATCATCGAGCCATCGGGCCAAGATGTGTTAAGATTAAGCTATTGAGCCAGGAACGGGTAATGGATTAAGTCACTATCGACGAACTTCACGACAAGGGACTCTCGGCCAAATTCAAAAACCTATGCACTAAACTCCGTTTAAAGGGGATATTTTGGATAAGGAAAAGCCCAAACGAAGAAGTAGAGAAGTTGGACAAATTTTGGATGAGTGGCTTACTCACAAATGGAATCATGTGCATACTCGAGACAACTATGCGTATAGCTCAAGATAACCATCGAGAAACTTCAAACATTTGAAGATTCGACTAAAACCAATGGACTATCAACAAAATTAAGTATACTCGAGCCATTTGAAGTGAGGAAGAATCTTGAAGAAGATTTATAGCCATGGGATTATTTTTGGCCGAACATTAACATTTGGGTTGAAGGATGATCATATTAATATGACCAAGATGAGACTAAAGACTCATGAAGCCAAAATCAGAAGAGAACAAGGAAAAGATTCTTAGAAGAAACTTTAGAAGAGGTGGTAGTCCAAGAGGCTATCATTCATGAAGATCAAAGCAATGCATTGCATGGATGGTCAAATTTGAGAAGTGGACAGAATAGACATATGTGCCCTCCAAAGCACTTTCTGATCGGACTAAGAGGGTGATTAACACAAAAGACGATGTTTTGGAACCTATACTCAAGAAAGAATAATATCCAAGTGGATTCATCCTAATCAGAGTTCGGATGAAGGATTTATAAGAGTTTCAAACTGAAGGAGGCAGAAGAAGAAAGTCTCGGAAAGAGGTCCAGTCTTTCAAAGTTTCTATCCAAACTAGAAGGAAAAAAGTCAAGAACTTAATTGTTGTGAAAACTAGACTCGAAAATGAGTTTAAGGAAGATGAACCGGACCTTAAAGCCTTTATGACCAAGAGGTTATGGTCTGTGCAAAACAGATGATTGAATCTGGAAGAATCTACTGGTTCTTGAAGAATGAGACTTTCACCCAAGAAAATTGTGCTCTATTTGAAGAAGATAAGTCTTCATTGAAGTTTTCACGCACTTGTCAGAACCACTGCCATAAAAAACCATTCAACACAACCATATGACTTGCTCATGTCCATCTTGATCACCATATAATAATGCATCTTACAACTTTCTGTCGTATTGAGAGCATGAAACTCTTCATGAGCCATGAAAATATTGTCAGAGATTATCCTTCCACCAACAAAAGCTGATTGTGTTTTAGAGATTATAACATGTAATAAAGCTCGAAGTCTGTGAGATAAAACCTTAGAAATAATCTTGTATACCACATTTTAAAGACTAATTGGATGAAAATCTTTCATATCCTTAGGTCTATCCAGCTTCGGGATTAGATAGATATTAGTCTCATTGAGCTTACTATCAAAGCTATCTTTTTCCATAAAGTCTTTTACCACTTCAACAACATGATCCCCAACAATATGCCAATAGCGCTGATAGAACAAAATGGTCATACCATCTGGACCTGGTGCCTTTTTAGGAGCCATAGTGAATAAAGCTGCTTTAATTTCGTGGGCAGAAACAAGCTTGGTCAACCGAGAGTTCATCTCGTCAGTAACGACTGGTCGTAGATCCCGAATTACTGAATCCAAATGAGTCTGCTCAGACCTGGTAAACAACTCTTGAAAATAACCCACATCTTGCGATTCAATGTCCTCTTCTTTATATGTTCACTCTCCACTCATCCTCAGCAACCCTGTAATTCGATTCCGGGCAAGACGTTGTTTTGTAGAAGCGTGGAAAAAATTATTATTCATGTCACCTTCCTGTAACCATGTAACTCGAATTTTTTGTTTCTAGAAAATATCCTCATTCAATAGAGCAGATCGAAGTCGATCAGTATGGACTGCAATCTCTTCCATGGAATGGATATCTTGGGAATACGCCGCATCTATCTGCGCTTTAAGAGTATCTGCGTCACGAAACAAGTTAATATGTTCTTCTTGTTGCCAACATGAAATTCTACGGCGACAATTCTTTATCCTGTTCCAAATGGAGATATGTGAGTTCGAAGAATTCTGGTTCCAACCCTCATGAACAATGCCTTCAGAATTATCTTTTGCTGGCCAACGCTTATCAAACCGAAAATGGCTCGAACCTTTATGTTTCCGATTGTCTAAATAGATCATAAGAGGTCGATTGTCTGAGCCCAAAAACTGTAGGTATTCAACATGTGCATGTGAGACTAATTACCAAATCGTATCCCGACCACGTCTCCCGACCCATGAGAGACTAATATCGGTAAAGGGAAAATCAATCATACCACAAGACTCCCGCATTAAACAAAAATCAAGAAAAGATGCTTCCGACCAAATACAACCTCCCCGTTTTTCCGAATTATCCACAATCTCATTAGTTACCTACATCGCCAAGGAGCTACACGTGTAGTCCCAATTTGTTTTAGCTGTTGCCAAACTAACTCGCGCTTAGAGACAACGGGATCAACGTAAACAAAAGAGATAAAACTTTATTCCCATGAATTGTAACCATTACATCGATTTTATTTTTTGAACTAGAAAGAACACAAACATCAAAACGAAGACAAAGCAAATAAAGCCAAACCACAACTACGACCTGAACGGTCAACCGTAAAAAGAAAATCTTAACCTAGATGAGCTTGCAAATCCTGCAGAAAATGACGACTCTGTTTAGTTTCCATAAGAAAAAGCATCCCCGGGAAGGTCATGCGCTGGAATTCTCTAAGACGCCAAACTGCCATGAAGCTTCCAGTCCCCTGGCAGTTCCAACTAAGAATCATCTAAGCATCTGCCAGTGGTTTCCCTTCAACCACCTGACTTACAAAATTCCTAGAATCATCCTCCAATTTGGAGACCATCTCTGGAACGAATGGAAAAAATCTGGTGTCAAACCCGCATCACTTAAAAGAGACGTCATCTTTTTCTCCACCTTCGAGACTTGATAAGTAGTAGAAGCTATTTTATTCTGAGGCAACAACATTTTTTGCAAAACGTAAATTTTTCACAATAACACCATTATCTTGACATGTGTCCTCCATAATCCCTTTCAAATGGGAAATAATGTCTTCATTCTGGTATTCACCCAAAGATCCTTCCCAACCAGCCCTTTTACTGCCTATCAGAACTGGGCTTACCGAATCAGATCGACCCATAAAACTCCTTTGAAAATTTTGAGCAATGTCAACAGTTGGGCTTGAAACCAACATATCATTTCCCCCCTCCATATTCTTAGTCCGAACAATAAATGTTGAATCCTTGGCAAGCCCAAACACATGTAGAACCCACTCTTCAATCGAAAGGGCATGCTGGGCCGGTCTCCTATTCTCCTCACTTCCATCCTTAAGCCCAACAATGGGCCCAATTTTCATTACAGCCTTCGAGACATCAACTTGCTCAGATGAGTGGATTGATTTCTCCGACGAATGGTTAACAGAGACTGATGCCGAAGGTTTTATCGGCATCTAGAAATAAACGGAGGCTCGTCTGACGGAGTTTCAGAGAGATCCACACAGATGACTGAGTCGGTGGTGCTTCCCGATGATGTATTGGAGCCACATCAGAAAAAACCGTCGAAGAGGAGTTGGTTCTTTTTCATCGTCGCGAATCACGGCAAGGACCATTGTTATCATCATTCCTTCTATCGATGTGATTATATCTTCCCCGCTTTGTCACCTTGGGGCAAAATGCGGATTTATGAGTGAGCCTAAAACAAAAATTGCAATACCATTTAAGATTCTTATGTCGTAACCGAACCACCACCGAGTCACCGGAATCGAAAGTCAGCTCTCGAGCAAAAATCAAAGGAGCAGTAACTTCAAGAGAGACCCTGATTATGCAACTGTCAATATCCATCAATTCCGCCTCGCCCAAATCATCACCTAAATAACGCAAAGTTTGTTCCATCTGGTAATGATCAGGAAGATCTCGGATGTCAATCCAAAATTGAATCATAGAAGGGAAATCTCGGTGCACTGTAGGTACCCATCTCTCCAATGCAACCATCCATCGATCGAACACTTTTTTCAAGTCTGGTTATGTTTCAAATTGAAAACAGAAACGCCCATTACCGACATTCATCCCATGAACATGACATTAACAGCTCCAAATAGACGACAGTAAAATGATTAGAGACCGTATTCTTCCGGCTTGCACCGCGTGATTCATAACACGATCAACCAAAGTTAGTTGGAATTGATTCATCACCAAGGATTTATCAAACTCCAGAATCGCTAAAGGACGATTAAACCTATCAGAGGCATTGAATCGAATCATAGCCGACTGAGAATATCTTGAACTCATTGTCGAATTGAGAAAAAGAAAAATCACCAAAAGAGAGAGAAAACAGACCTAAGTATATCGAGTGAATAGCCACACAACCAGATCCTCCAATAAATAGAAACCCGTCTTAGAAACACATACCGTAACACTATCCGAAATTCCCTGAATCGTTCCCAAATCAGCTCAAGGAATCTTGAGAGATAATTCCCAGATTTCAAGCTTAGATAATAAAGACCAGAGTCCACCGAAGGATAGAATCAAATCCAAGATCTAAAAATCGTAAATTTTAATTCAAAAGGAAGTAGTAATCACCATCATCACTCAACGAGAATCAAGGCGGAATTCCAAGCCACTGTGAACCGGAATGAAATTCAAAAATCAGATGTTACTATCAGCGAAATCGCAGAGAGAATTATCATGATACTTTAAGAACATGGTTAGAACTGGTTTTACATACAATTTTAGTAAAAAGTTTCTAGGAGAGGAATTAGGTTTTTTAATAAAAAAAAGTTGAAGAAAATATGTAATAATACACTTATCGGGTTATAATTTCAAATGCGTTTATTGTTATCGTAAAAATCAAACCCAAGCTAGTTCCATGGAGACTCCTTATTCCAACGAGTGGTCGAAGCTCCCATGTAGATTGTGTGTTGGAAACAAACAATTTACCCTAGAACCGAATCTCCATGGCTGATATTGTTTCCGAACTCGATTCGTGGCAAGCTATGGTAACTGGTTCCTGATGCTAGCTAGATTCATTTATTACATATTTAGTGCGACTAAGATCGATCGGAATATATACGGGAATTAAGAGATGGTTCTTAGAGGACGCACGTGTTGTGTATTTCTTGCAAGAAAGGGGATCATCATTCCTATTACTGGGAATACCCAAAGGCTTATCTGATCATAGATTTCTCTGGACAGCAAGGTTTCAAAGATCGATCTTTCAAAGGTTTTCGCCATCAAAAACGCTTTCCTACGTACTCTCACCAACCTCAGTCTCAAGGATGCTCACTACATACCGTTATTTGATGTAAACCAGTACTAAAATTTCCTAATTTCAGAGTTTTATTTTGAATGAATTCAATCTTGTATTTACTTCCTCTTATTGTCTATAATTTGATATTGGTTTAGGATTGGTTAAGGTTACTATAGTTGGTTTATGTTGGTTTTATTTCATGTATATATATTTGTACCAAGTTACATTTTGACGTGGAGAAACAGAAAATCCTTTTCAATTGTTTGTTATTTCTGTTATGGTATCAGAGCTCTCTCCAGCTCGCTATGTTTGATTCCCCCTTTCTTCTTTCTTTTCTTGATTTCTTCTTTCTTTTCTTTCTTTCTTCCGCAAAATTGCCATCATTTCACTCCGATTATATTCTCGATCTGAAATCGTCTGAAAATGAGCTCCATTTCAAGCTCAGTTTCTGCTATTAATGGGGAAACGAGAAGGAAAAACACAAAATCGAAGGTCGCAGTCTGATGGTGAAGCTTCTGTTACCAGGAACAAACGAGATTATGATACAGTAAATTGATGAACCTAAGTTTCCGATCCAAGAAAAACACTATTCCATGAATCGCGACACTGATAATCATATGCCAAAGCTCAACGAATCCTTTGATAGTATTCATAGCCTATTCTTTCTCCATTCAGACGATCATCCAGGTTTATCGATAGTTTCTCATGTACTAGATGGAACGAACTATAACAATTGGTCAATAGCTATGCGTGTTAGCTTAGATGCGAAAAACAAGCTTAGTTTTGTCGATGGCTCGTTACCTAGACCTGAGGAAACTGAACCGATTTACAAAATTTGGAGAAGATGTAATAGTATGGTGAAGTCTTGGTTGATGAATGTAGTGAGAAGAAATATTCGATAGTATTCTTTATTATGATGCTATGGATATGTGGAATGATTTGCTTTAGTGATTGAAAGTGAGTAATATACCTAAGAAGTATCAGCTTGAGCAATCTCTGCTTACTCTTAAGCAAGGATAATTAGATCTTTCAACCTATTACACTAAGAAGAAAACCTTATGGGAACAGTTAGCTAACACAAGAATCACAACATATAAGAAATGTATTTGTGAACATGTGAAAGAGCTACTAGATGAAGCTGAAACTAGCAAAATATTCAATACCTTATGGGATTAAATGACAATTATAACAACATCAGAGGACAAATTTTGAACATGAAGCCAAGGCCAGCATTAACTACTATATATAATATGCTGGATCAGGATGAGAGTCAAAGGACTGTTGTTTCTAACACTAAATTGGCAGTTCATCCTCCTTATGCTTTCCAAGTTCAACAAACACAGTCCAACACATCTTCTGACCAAGGTCAAATTCTGTTAACTCGTGGAGGTTTTAATAAACCAAAGTGTTCTCATTGTAACAAGCTGGGTCACACCATAGATAAGTGTTACAAGGTTCATGGTTATCCTCCGGGTGTTGGTACCGCTCCTAAGTAAGAAAAACCACAAATACATGCTTCTGTTAACTCCACTCAATTGGTTACAGATCAAGCATCTACTGGTTCAAAGAATTTGTCTAAAAATCAAATACAGAATATGATTGCCTACTTGAGCACAAGACTTCAATCTCTGAGTGTTGCATATGTCTCTGTTCATTTTCAAGCTTCACCTTCTAGTTCTGTATCTGAAACCACACAAGTTTAAGGTACTTTCTGAAACCACACAAGTTTAAGGTACTTTTATCTCTCTTTACAATCACTCTTTTTACAACATTCTATGCAATTCTGCTTCTCCATAACCTTATGTGTCTCTTAGTACATGTGTAGTAGATTCAGGGGCAAGTCATCATGTCACACATAATAGGAGTTTGTTTCAAAATTATCTAGTTTTAGATCAAACCTATCTGACCATGCCTAATGGTCTCACTGTGAGAATAGAAGGATATGGATTTATTCAACTAACTGATACTCTCTCTTTACACAATGTTTTATACATACCTGATTTCAAATTCAATTTGCTAAGTGTGAGTGTTTTGACAAATACTTTGAATATTGAGGTTCGTTTCAATTCTAATGCTTGCTTTATTCAGGCTCTTACCAAGTAATTGATGATTGGTCTCAGTAATCAAGTGAACAATATTTATATTCTGAATTTGCAAAACTCACATGACAATCTTGATTTTTCAGCAGGTAATGTTCCCATTTGTTTTAGTGTGAAAATTGATTTTGTTACATGGCATAATAGACTAGGCCATCCCTCAATAGCTAAACTGGTTTGTATTTATGATGTTTTTCTTTACCTAAACAGAGATCTAGTAAAGCTTTGAGTCATTACCATGTATGTCATCTTCTAAACAAAAGCGTTTATCTTTTCCTTCTAGAAAAAACATATGTGCAAAACCTTTTGAATTAGTCCACATTAATATTTGAGGTCCTTTTCAGTTATACTAATGATGGTTATAGATTTCTTGACCATAGTTGATGATTACAGTAGGGGTACTTGGATATACTTGTTAAAATTGAAATCTGATGTTCTTACAGTATTTCCTGGTTTTGTTAATATGGTTGAGACTCAATTTTAAACAAAATTTTGTTCAATTAGATCAGATAATGCTCATGAACTTAAATTTACTTATTTGTTTTTGGAAAAAGGAATCAAATCTTTTCATGCTTGTCCTTCAACACCTGAACAAAATTCAGTGGTAGAGAGAAATCATCAACGCTTGTTGAATATAGCTAGATCTTTACTTTTTCAATCAGGAATACCATTAGAGTTTTGGGATGACTGTGTTTTGACAGCTACTTTTTTAGTGTATCGTTTACCATCACCCATCATACAAAACAAAACAACATTTGAAAGATTAACTGGTACTTTACCAGATTATACTTATCTCAAAATAATTTGGTTGTTTATGTTATAGTTCTACTTCTACCAAACGCGGAACCAAATTTGACCCTAGAGCTAAAGCTTGTGTCTTCTTGGGATATCCTATGGGTTACAAGGGTTATAAATTGTTAGACTTAGAGACACATCAGGTTTCTATATCAAGGCATGTTGTTTTCCATGAGGATATTTTCCCTTTTCTCACTACTCACATCTCAGAGGGTGTTAAGAGTTTCTTTCCTCATGCTCATTCTCCTGCAGTTCTTGATGAACATTTGCCTGTAAGGCACTCATCTTATGATATTCAGTTACCTTTCACTAATATCTCTTCTGAGCCTAACCTTTATTATGGTGGAAGGGCTACTAGGCAGAGAAAACTGTCTTCTCATCTGCAGGATTATTATTGTTATTCCTCTAAAGCTTCTTATAATACACCTTATCCTATTACGAACTTCATGTCTTAAAACAATCTTTCTAAGACTTTACGTATCTTCTCCTCAGTTCTTACAAATAGCTTTATTCCCACAAAATTTATAGAAGCTAATAATTAACAGGTTTGGTGTGATGCAATGAGGTTGGAATTGAATGCTTTTGACTAGGACAAATACGTGGTCTATTGTGGATCTTCCCATTGGTAAAAAGGTTATAGGCTGTAAATGGGTGTATACTATTAAGTATCACTCAGATGGGGGCATAGAAAGGCTTAAAGCCATATTGGTAGCCAAGAGTTTTATCCAATAGGAGGGCATTGATTGTATTGACACGTTCTCTCATGTTGCTAAGATGGCAATTATCAAGATATTACTGTCATTAGCTCCAAATATGAAATGGAATTTGAATCAGTTAGAAATCTCTAATGCATTTCTGAATGGGGATTTGGATGAAGAGATTTTCATGAAGTTGCCACAAGGATACTCTGATCTTCAGGGGGAAGATTATTCTTCCACAGCTTTTGGTCGTCTGCATAAGTCTATCTATGGCTTGAAACAAGCCTCTAGACAGTGATTTGTGAAGTTTTCAACAACTCTGCATTAGTTAGGATTCTCTTCTTGTCATGGAGATCATACTTTGTTTACAAAGTTGATGAATGGTCAATATTTGGTAGTGCTGGTTTATGTTGATGATATACTAATTGCCAATACTGATCAATCTGCAGCTTTTGCTTTGATTCTACAACTAAGTTCTGTTTTTAAACTCAGGGATCTTGGTGTGCCAAAATTCTTTCTTGGTATTGAGATTGCAAGAACATCTGCAGGGATCTCATTATGTCAGAGGAAATATGCATTATATCTTTTGGAGTCTACTAGTTTTACATGTTGTAAGCCTTCTTCAATCCCTATGGAACCAAATCACAAGCTAGGCATATTGGTTGGCAAGCTTCAGTACTTGACTATCACACGACCATATATCTCTTTTGCATTCTCCAAATTGGCTCAATACTCGTCTGCTCCAACAGATATTCATCTTCAGGCATTGCACAAAGTTCTGAGATACATCAAGGGAACAATTGAGCAAGGTCTGTTTTATGATGCAGAGACTACCTTTGATCTTAGAGGGTATTGTGATGCAGATTGGGGAGCTTGCATAGATACAAGACGCTCGGTGACAGGTTATGCTATGTTCATTGGCTCTTCTTTGATAAGCTGGAAATCTAGAAAACAGCAAACAGTCTCAACAAGTTCTGCATAAGCTGACTATCGTTCTATGTGTATGGCTACAAAGGAGATCATGTGGATTTCATGATTACTTAAGGAGTTACATATTCCTTTCTCACTGCTTGCACATTTATATTGTAATAACAAAGCAGCTCTTCATATTGCAAGCAATCCAGTTTTTCATGAGAGAACCAAGCACACTGAGCTTGATTGTCACAAAGTGAGAGAAGCCATTATGAATGGGGGTGTTGAAGACAATGTTTGTAAGGAGAGGAGATCAACTTGCTGATTATTTGGCCAAAGCTTTATATCCTACTCCTTTTAAAGATTTGATAAGCAAAATGGGTATTCATACTATATATTCATTCACATCTTGAGGGGAAATCTTAATGTCTATAATTGAAATTGGTTTAGAATTTGTTAAAGTTATTATAGCTAGTTTATGTTGGTTTGATTTCATGTATAAATACATGTACCAAGTTATATTTTGACGTGGAGAAATAGAAAATCCTTTTCAATTGTTTGTTGCTTCTGTTACTTCCACTCAAGAATCAAATTAATCATCGAAATAGCAAAACCCAATATATATATATGGTCAATGATGCTGTTAGTATCAGAAATGATCCCTTCCTTCACAATATTACTTAATTCCCTAGTTGTATTCTTTATTATTTACTATCCACGATTTCCACCATCTTTGTTTTTTCTTTTTCATTTTTAATATTCCTTCATCTTAATGTAAAAAAAAAAACATAAAGAAAAACCCCACATATCAAAAGTTTATAGAAACTATTGAATCAAGATATTGTTAATAATACTTGGTGAATATTTATGAAACAACTTCTTAGATTAAGAAAATAACTTAAAACTTAATATATTTCTTAAAATCTTAAATTCTCATCTATTCTTATTCTCCTAAACAATATATATATATATAGTCTTTAGGCAACTTCCTAATCATATACGAAAAACACTTAAAATATCTATTAGATAACTCATAAATTGATAAACTTATATCTTAAGATAATCTTAGAAGAAGAAATAGATAACTTGCTCTTCAAGTTTCTAGCTTACGCTACCATTCTCCCCTAAGCTTGAACTTGTCTTCTTCAACTTCTTGAACTCCAATCAGCTCCCTCATTACTTTGAACTTGATTTTCCCAATGCCTTTGTCAATATATCGGCTCTTTGTTCATTTATGGGAACATGTTCAACATCTACTTGTTCATTCTCGACACACTCTCTAATGAAATGATACTTTTTGTGTATATGCTTACTTCTTCCATGAAACACTGGGTTCTTTGTCAAGGTTATAGTAGATATGTTGTCTATCTTAATGGTGACTTTCAAACTTGCTTCGCCAACGATTTCTGCAAGTAAATCTTACAACCAAATAGCTTGTTTTGCTACTTTTGTTGCAGCCACAAATTCTGCCTCACATCAGAAGAGAGCGACGGTCTCTTCCTTTTGAAAACACCAAGTAGAATATATGATATATTTTACTTTTTCCATCATCTGGATCCTCATTCTGGCTGTTATCACTATATTCAATAAGTCTTCTCTTTTCTATTATGTGATAGTCTGAAACTTAGAGTTCCCTTTATGTATCTTAAAACTTGTTTAAGCATAGCTCCATGACACTTTTTAGGTTCTTGCATATACTTGCTTAAAATACCAACACAGTAAGAAATATATGGTCATGTATGTAAGAGGTACCTTAGACATCTTATGTTTCTTCTGTATTTCGACTCATTGATTCCCCTTTCTTCCTTTGCATTTGACAATTTGATGTGTGTGTCCATTGGTACAGGTGATGCATTGCAATATTTCATTAGTGATTCTTCTAGGATCTTTGAAGCATATCTTCTTCTTTTTTTTGAAGTTATTCCACTTTCATGTTGATGTACTTCTTTTCTAAGATAGTATGTCAACTTTCCTAAATCGCTCATCTCAAACTTTGTTGACATTCCTTTTTTGAAATCGATCATTAGATCTAATTATGAACCTGTGACTAAAAGATCGCCCACATACACCGCTACCAAGAGAAGCTCTTCCTTTTCTTGTTTTCGGTAAAGAGAATCTTATTTTGAGCACTTGGCGAATTTTAGCTCTTTCATAATGCTATTTAGTTTGTCCAAGCTCTTAGAACTTGTTATAGCCCATAAAATGTTTTTTCCATCTTGTACACCTTCTCTTCACTCCCTTTTACTACGAAACCATCAAGTTGCTTCACATAAAATTCCTCCTTTAGTTATCCATGTATGAATGCGGTTTTGATGCCGAGATGATGTATCTCCCACCCATTTGACGCAGAAAATGCAATGATAAGTTAGACCGTTTCAGTTCATGCTAATAGTGAAAAGACTTCATCAAAATTAATGTCATGCTTTTGAACATACCTTTTTGAAACTAATCTTGCCTTATGTTTATTCACACTTCCATCGGCATTGCGTTTCACCTTAAATACCCACTTAAGTATGATTGCCTTAGCTCTTTTAAGTAAATTGGTTAGATGCCACATCTTGTATTTCATTATGGAAATCTCACTTTAACATGCTTCTAGCCACGCTTTATCTTCTTTAGCTTCATTGTAGTCATATGGTTCATCGTTGCACATCGTCAGAAACCTCTCACTTTCACTTCTGGCCAGAAGCATAATCTCCTCTATAGGGTGGCTTGACACTTTTCCTTGCAGATCTTCTAATAAGAGCATTGGTAGTTTCTTCATTGGGTTTTTCATCATGTTGCACTACAAGAAATATGACTATCTATAGCGTACCAGGATAGCGTTTTTTGTGTTACTGCTATTGTAAATGGACACAGGTTTTATCCATAGCTTTTCATTTTTTTGGACGCTATTGTTACATTCCCGGGAAACAAAAATACGTAGGCGCGTAAATTTTGGTGAGTTTCGTCACTTACTATTGCAGATAATATAAAAACCGCTATGGTATTTACAAAATCACCTAAATTTTTCAGTGTAATCAATTCGACTTTGTTATTTCTCTCTAAATTTCTTCATTACTTCGGGAAAAATTGTTCATCTCACCAATTCGAAACTCCATTGTGTAATCGAAAAGGTATCTTCCTGACTTCCTCATATACTTCAAATTTTAGTTAATTGTGATTTCGAGGTATCATCGATATACATATTGTTTGAATTCATTAGACTAAAATATATGCCAGTAAAGATGAGAGGAGACTCTAATGGGACCGGTCGTAGTAAATGTAACCTAGGCTTAGAGCCTACATAACCTCCATTAGAATTAGTTAAAAATGCAGCCAGAGGAAGTAAGAAAAGAAGTAGTACTGAAAAAGAAGAACATGTTACAAGGGATCAAAATGGGGTTAAAAAGGCTAGCAATGATGAGATCCAAACAAAGACAGTTCCAATAAGAANGTTGAGGATGAGAATGTAAGACCACTTGAAGACGAGGATAAAGTTAATGAAAATGATGATGGTTTTGTTGAGCATGATCAGGGTGAAGATGAGATAGAAGTGTCCGAGAAACAACCTCTTGAGGAAGAAAATAATCAGAGTACTCAACAGAATGACCATGAAGAAAATGATCAGAGTACTGAACAGAATGACAATGTTAACAATGAGAGCATTAAAGAAAATCAAACTCCAGTTAATGAAGTGAAGGAAAAAAAGAGAAGAAGACCAACAA
>OVBE01009262.1:0-16235 GCA_900406425.1 Iberis pinnata | reverse complement strand
ATTAATATTTTAATCTTAAGGACCACATTTTGGTCCTTGCAATGCTGATGCTCTAAGGGATAATATATTCTATCATAATCATGAAAACAAGACAATAGTATAAACTCTATTTCACCCGTGGTGATGGAGTTCAGATGACAGTGAATTGATTCTTCTAGGTAAGGAAGCAACAACTCAGGCTTCTTCTGGATTATCATGAACTATGTATGGTTTCTATTTGTTGCGGATTGTTAATCATATTGCGCATCTCTCGGGTGCTTATGTTGGTGTTGTCTTATTTTGACTTCTTAGTTAGTACTCCCTCTCTATCTTAATAGATGATTTTATAAGTTTTAATTATTACTTTTTCTTTTCAAGAATACTCAACCACAACTTTTTGGTTGAAACAATAATTGCATCTATCTCTACAACCAAGAAGAAGAAGCCCAAAAGTCATGCAAATAAACTAAAAAAATAAAAACACTATAAAACTTAACTTACTCCAGGTGAAGCTCACTCCTTTTTCATTATCTCAATGTTGCACTAGGTTTTTTGTTGTTACATTGTTAAATAGGTGTTTTTCTCTAAAAAAATGAGGGAAAAAAATCATAGACATGAAAGTTAAAGAAGAAGAGAGCATGCAAAAGAAAACTGAAAAAGAAGAAAGCGAATCGAAGAATGTTTATATGATTGAGAAATACACTACTCGAACTTTTGATTTAAATAAACTCTTTTACGACAAAGGTGAACTCCATCCAAACAAAGAGATTGAAGATATCATATTTACTATTTTTAAGATTTATGCTCCTAATTTTTTTTTTTAAATTTTAGTAAACCTTTTTTCTATTTTGTATGTTTTGTTTGTTGGTCTATGTTTTTCTATGTAATGGAGAAATGTCATTTTAAAAATATTTATATGAAATTAAACTTTTGCAAAATAAACTTAATGTGATTAAGATTTCTGCAAAAAAAAAAACTTAGAGTAGAAAAAAAAATCAACACACAACTACAATAATTAAACTTAAGCTAAATAAATATTACCATACAAGTTCATGCAAAATATATTTAACGTAAAAAAAATCAGCCCACAGTTACCATAAAAAAAAACTCAAGATGATACATGATTTATCACATCTTGCACTACAATAGGATCACAAGCCATTTGTGAAGGGAGATTGCCTTCTCTTTTCATGATGGATTTCTTCAAGTGTGGAATTTTATATTGATTTGAACCTTTAGCTTTCATAATTTCTTGCATGCATGATTGCAACGTCAAGAAAACCCGGTTAACTTGTTTTGAAGGTTATTCATCGAATGAATTTTCTACAGCGGAAACAAGTTCTGCAATTTTCTTCGGACACACCTTGTGTTGCAATGTTTGAATGGCACTAAAAAACCAAGATCTAATATATTAAAGTCGGGTGAATTTGGTGGTTTACACATCAAACGAATATCGAAACCATGATCGGAAGCAACCGCCTGAAATTCTGCATCTCTTGGTACAACATGTGTTCTTGCGTTATCTTGTTGAATAAAAATAGTTTTCTCGCATTCCTCATGTGGCCATCTTTCACGGATTTTTCGGAATAATTTTTCTAATTAAAAAATCTTTTATATCTTCTCTTTTGATAGAAGTCATCGCCTTTAGCTCTAAAGTCCCCGCCTCTCGATTTCTACTTCGTCTATGAGCTGGTTGCTTTGTAACAAATGGAAACACCTCTATTTTCTAGAAAATATCTCATTGCCTTCTCTAACAAATCTTGGACGAGCCATTACAGCTAAAAACATTACTTTCCGATATAGTTTTTACTTTGACATGTACGATATGATTCTTCTTCGGCGGGTAGAAGATAATAAGTCTTTGTATTCTTTGTCATATAAAACCAGTTTTCATCGATATGTACAACATTATACATATCAACAAACTTTAGGTGGTCATGCATAGAATCTTTGTCGAGCATTGAGACACAAAATGCTAACCGAGCTATCATATTATCTTCCCTCAAAGTAAGTTTGATGGCGTTTATATGACGTTTGATGAGTCCTTTTTTAAAACATTGAAATAAAGTCATATGACTCATATCCAAAGAAGCAGCCAATTACCTTAAAGTTTTTCGTCGATGATATGGAACATTAGCAATTCGAGCAAGATCGATATAAGTTTTTTTCCGACCATAATTACCCTTTTCCTTACTTGATACATCAACCATTTCACCGTCAATAGTATTTTTGCCTCTTCTCCAAATACGTTGGACGGTTTCTAGAGGTACATGGAATAGCTTGGAGACTTCCGTTGAAGTAGTTTTCTTCAATTTTCCATCAACACTATTTTCCAACAAAGCAAGATAAATTTCTAATTTTAGTTCATTTGATATTTCTCTTCTCCGAATAATAGGATCTTGTGGAATTTCAATGCTTCCTCCTATTATACATATTTAAAAAAAAAAAAATTAAATTATGTGCGTAAAAGTAGAAGACAAAATAAAATAAAAACATACTTCATTAACTTCATACAAAATTAGTTGTAGGAGTGATAAATAAATATGAAAATAAATTATCTACTATATTTGCATCGGATGTTCTTTAATCTTCTCATAAATAAATAAATAAATAAATAAATAAGTAAATGAGATGTCTAAATTTATAAGTGGTAGATTGTCCAAATCTTCATAAAATAAATTTGTTGAATCATTCTCCAATGAAGTAAACTATATTGTTGGACTTTCATTTAAATCAAAAAGAAATTCTTTTTCATTATTTTGACATGGTAAATTTAGATCAAAACTTTTAAAAGCCATAGAAGAGTTAACTAAATAATGTAGAACTAAACCACTATATATAGAACATGAAAATTTTGATTTTGCCTCCATTATGAAATTTTTTTTTTTAAATGTGTTTATGGCTCCAAATTTAAATTTTTAGAATCTTTGAAACATGAGTAGATGTTGAAAATTTTGGAAGAGATATTATATATAAATGATTATTTATAGATTATGATGTTATTAGGGAATAGAGATGTGTGAGTGAGGAGAGAGGAGAAAAAAAATATTAAGAGTATATATAAAATTATATAAGATCTTATGATAAAGCGGAATCTGTCAAAATTATAATTCACCAGATTGTGACACGTGTCATAGTAATTAACTTAATATTTAACTTTGATCTTGACAAGTGTCAAACATTTTTAGGAAATATAACATAAAAATAATAATTAAAAATTAACATATTATTACTTAAATTTTCAAATATAAATTCATAAAAATTGTCAAACCTTTTAAAGAGATATAACACATAAAAAAAGGAAAAAAATGATAAACGTACATAGGAAAAAAAATTTTCTATATTATAAGCTAACAAAAAAGGAAACACATAAAAAAAAAAGGAAAAATAAAAATTTACAATTCATCAAAAAATAAAAATAGTACGAAAAATAGAAAACTAATAACTAAATTATAAAAAAACATCGGTAAAAATGTAAAATATTAGAAAGGAAGAACAAACTATCATATATATTTTATTATATACATTATAATACATTTAATATGAATGTGATATGTATCAAATTTAACTTAGAAATGAAAAAATAATGTTCAAATATTCTTAAGAAATTTCCTTTTCAAATTTTTGCGTGTATCATAAAATGTAAGATTGGAATAGTTTAATATGTTATTGTAAAATAGAAAAAATAGTAAACGATTAAGAAAAAAAATGGCGACAACTAGGGTTCTGGAGACAAGTAGGGTTTTGCCGGTTCAGGATGTTTCAATGGTTGACGTGTCGGACAAGAATCGCCCGCCGGGGAAACCGCCGGATCAAGGAGCTTCATACGCACAGATGGTCGTGAGTAAGGGCGGAGCTGGAGTTTTGAATCCTTCGAATGTCATTGCTGATGATTTTATTGAAGAAAGGTGTACACTTACGTTTCCTAATGGTGATGAGGGAGAGCCAGAGGTAATCATAGGTGAAGAAGTCTTGACAGCGATGAACGCAATTTGGAAACAGTGTATGATTGTTAAGGTGCTTGGGCGTAATATACCTATCGCAATCTTGACGAGGAAGCTACGGGAGTTGTGGCGACCAAAGATGGGTATGTATGTAATGGATCTTCCACGGAATTTTTTTATGGTTCGATTTGAGGATGAAGAAGAATATCTCTCAGCCCTAACAGGTGGTCCGTGGAAAGCATTCGGGAGCTATTTAATGGTCCAGGATTGGTCTCCAACCTTTGATCCATTACGTGACGATATTGTCACAACACCTGTGTGGTTACGGTTGATGAACATTCCCGTTAATTTCTATCATCAGGCGATATTGAAAGTGATAACAAAGGGGCTTGGGAAACCTCTAAAAGTTGATCTTACAACAGTACACTGTGAACGGGCTCGTTTCGCTAGGGTTTGTGTGGAAGTGGATTTATCAAAACCGTTAAAAGGGACTATATTAATTAATGGCGAGAGATACTTCGTATCTTATGAAGGGTTAGTTAATATATGCCCTAAGTGTGGTATTTATGGCCATATGGTGCAAGCTTGTCCATGGGATATAGATGCGAAAATATCTAATCTGTTGCTGCCAGAGAAACTTGTGGAGAGTGAGGCTAATGCAATTCGGGATGATGGGTTTGTACAAGTGAAGAGGGCTGGTAATAGGGGAGAAAAGGTACGAGAACAGACTACAAGTCTAAGAAACGAGCCGCCAAGAGAGTTGGGTTCAAAGGTGGGTGCCTCGCCTAAAGAGACCGTTTTGAGTAAGTCTATTATTGCCACTTCAAATCGTTTTGTTGAGCTAGGGGAGCAACGAGGTATTAAAGACCATGGCAAGGCTGTAGGTGGTGCTGGGGATAATAAGGAGAATGAGTTCAAATCTTTTAACGCACGTGATAAGACTATAGGAGGGAAAGATAGAGGTGTGGTTCGGGAAGCGTTGAGACCGAAGGGCAATAATTTTCGTAAACATGTTGAGCGACATGGACAACGGAATTTCTCTCAAAAAGTTAGCACCGGTCTAGTCTTTGGGCCGGCGAAAGGTGAGGTTGCAAAGTCAGAGTCGGGTAAGAGATTACGAGTTGAGTCTAACTTACAATGTAGTGTGGGTAAGACTAAAGATGACATGATAGTAGAGGAAGAACATAAGGCCCTGAGTAATGATCAGACTATGATGGTTGTAGCTGGAGAAACAGTGTTAATTGGGACATCTACAGGAGGAATGGAGTCCCATGACTTGGATGAGTCTCCAGCCTAACGGAGTACCCCGGTAGTTCTATTGATATTGAAAGTTAAGATGATGAATTGCATATTTTGGAATTGCCGGGGGGCTAATAAACCTTCTTTCCGACGTGCGATTAGATATATGGTGAAGAAATTCAAGACGGATATGTTGGCGATATTTGAAACGCATGCCGGGGGAGATCGTGCAAGAAGTATTTGTCAATGGTTGGGCTTTGAGAATTCGTTTCGTGTGGATGCGGCTGGTCAAAGTGGTGGTTTATGGTTGCTTTGGCGTTCGGAAGTGGGTGAGGTAGACATCTTGCACTCGTCTTCTCAATTTATTCATGCTAGAGTGCAAAAGGAGTCGGAGATTATGCATTTTATTGTGGTATATGCGGCTCCATCGGTGAGCCGCCGAAGTGGTTTGTGGTTAGAGTTGAAGGAGATGCTAACTCATATTAGTGAGCCGGTAATTGTAGGTGGGGATTTTAATACCATTGTTCGTGTTGAGGAGAGATCGGGAGGAAGTGGGAGACTCTCAGAGGATTCGATTTCTTTTGGGGAATGGATTAATGAATCTTTACTAATTGATATGGGTCATCAGGGTGGCCGTTTCACTTGGCGTAGGGGGAGATTGGCTCAAACGTGTATAGCAAAGCGGTTAGACCGTATCTTATGCTGTACACAAGCACGTATGAAATGGCAAGATGCGGTTGTCACTCATCTTCCTTTCCTTGCGTCCGACCATACCCCCTTGTATCTCCAGCTCTGTCCGGATACTTGTCGAGATCATCGGAGGAGACCTTTCAGGTTCGAAGCTACATGGCTTAAACATGATGGTTTTAAGCCAATGGTTGCTAGTAACTGGAATTCAATCCTATTACCACCACAAGCTTTAATTGTACTCCAAGGTAGGTTAAAACGTTGGAATAAAGAAGTGTTCGGGAATGTGCATCACCGTAAGGAGAAGCTGATAACCGCATTACGAGAGGTGCAATCTCAAATTGATATATTACCCTCAGATGATTTACTTGAGAAGGAAGAAGGCTTATCGAGAGAATTAAATGAAGTAATGACGCAAGAAGAGGTCATTTGGTTCCAGAAATCACGGGAACGGTGGGTGGTTCTTGGTGATAGGAATTCCCGCTTTTTCCACACCTCTACCATTATCAGAAGAAGACGGAATAGAGTAGAACAACTAAAAACGGATGAGAATGTATGGGTTACTGAGAAAGATGAGCTCGAAGCGTTAGCAGTTAATTATTATCGCCGATTGTACTCTATGGAAGATGTAGATGAAGGGATGAGCCTACTTACAATCAATGGTTTTGATAGATTAAGTGCTATAGATGTTGAGTTAATGAATAAGCCGTTTGTTGAGAGGGATGTAGAGGCTGCGATGCGACTCATGGGAAGTTATAAGTCTCCTGGACCGGATGGATATCAGTCAATATTCTACCAATCATGTTGGGATAGTGTTGGGGAGTCGGTATCACGGTTTGTATTGGATTTCTTTGGAACAGGTATTATGATGGAAGGGCTGAATGATGCTTTAGTGGTACTCATACCGAAAGTAGAGAAACCGGAGACAATTAAACAATTTCGCCCAATAAGTCTCTGCAATGTTTTGTTTAAAATCATTACCAAGATGATGACAATGAGATTGCAGGAGGTTATGCCAAAGTTGGTGGATAAGGCTCAATCCAGTTTCATTCCGGGGAGACTAAGTATAGATAATGTGGCCATAGTTCAGGAAGCGGTACATTCTATGCGACGTAAGAAAGGGAGATCGGGTTGGATGCTTTTAAAACTTGATCTTGAAAAAGCTTATGATAGGATAAGGTGGGATTTCTTGGAAGATACACTAAGGGTGTCAGGATTATCGAATAATTGGGTGAATTGGATTATGAAGTGTGTGACGGGATCATCAATGACGGTATTGTGGAATGGAGAAAAAACAACCCCTTTTAAACCATCTCGTGGCCTTAGACAAGGAGATCCTTTGTCTCCATATCTCTTTGTGTTATGCCTAGAACGTTTATGTCATTTGATTAAGGCTGAGATTCAAGCAAAAACCTGGAAGCCAATTCATCTTTCGAGAGGCGGTCCAGCGTTATCCCATATTTGTTTCGCTGATGATATTATCTTATTTGCAGAAGCATCGGTGGAGCAGATAGGTGTGATTAGACGTGTATTGGAGTCATTTTGTGTTGCTTCGGGGCAGAAGGTGAGCTTTGAGAAATCAAAAATATTCTTTTCTACTAATGTATCCCGAGATTTAGAAAGAAGGATTGTTGAAGTAAGTGGGATTCAAGCCACTAAGGATCTTGGACGGTACCTGGGCCTTCCGGTTTTACATAAGAGAATGAATAAGGACACTTTTAGCTCAGTGGTGGAGAGGGTTTCATCTAAACTATCCGGGTGGAAGGGTAAAGTACTGAGTTTCGCTGGGCGAGTAACACTAGCTAAAGCGGTTCTCTCGTCTATTCCCGTACATACCATGAGTACAATCATATTACCGACAAGTACAACGGAGAGACTAGATAAGCTAACAAAGCAGTTTATTTGGGGAAGCACCTCAGAGAAAAAGAAACAACACCTAGTGGCTTGGAATCGTGTATGCACTTCAAAGAGTGAAGGTGGCTTGGGAGTAAAACAGACAAAAAACATGAATTTGGCATTGATAGCAAAGATGGGGTGGAGATTACTCATTGGTTGTGATGGGCTTTGGGCAAGAGTACTTAAACATAAATACAAAGCACGTGATTTACATGACACTAGTTGGTTAATATCGAAGGGGTGGTGGTCAGTTGTATGGCGTGGCGTGGTTAGTGGTATACGGATGGTGCTATTACCGCATCTCTCTTGGGTTATAGGTGATGGAGAAACAGTAAGATTCTGGAGTGATCAATGGTTAGGCTCTGTAACACTACAGAGTCGGCTTTGTAATAATCCTCCAGCGGGATATGAAACAATACGGGTCAAAGACATGTGGCAAGTCGGAGTCGGGTGGAAGCTAGACCAGATTCTTCTGTTCGTTGATGATACGATAAGGATGATGTTATTGGCTCTTGTTGTCGATACGGTAACAGGTTCGAAAGATTGTATCACGTGGCGTGGTAATATGGATGGTAAGTTTACAGTTCGATCTGCTCATCAAATCATTACTAATGATCCGTCACAGAGACCGAATATGAGTTGCTTATTTGGAAGTATTTGGAAAGTGATTGCTATTGAGAGAGTGAAGACCTTCTTATGGTTGGTAGCTAATCAGAGTTTAATGGTGAATATGGAACGTTGTAGAAGGCATCTTTGTGTTTCCGGAATTTGTACAATATGCAATGGAGGGAATGAGACGATCTTACACGTGTTGAGGGATTGCCCATCCATTGGCGGAATATGGCTCAGACTAGTGCCAAGAAGGAAGCTGCATCAGTTTTTAAGTGAACCGTTATTGAATTGGCTATACATGAATTTAAGTGACAAATCGGTGATTCATGGGGTACATTGGTCGACTCTATTTGCAACTGTGGTTTGGTGGAGTTGGAAATGGCGTTGTGGCCGGGTTTTTGGTGAGATAAGCCGATGTCGAGATCGAACCCAATTTGTGATAGATATGGCTAAGGAAACATGGTTGCTTCATGCTGAGGAACGTAAGAAACAGGAATCGCGAGAACGTGTAGTAAGATGGATTGGTTGGACTTTTCCCGCGGATGGCTGGTGGAAGCTTAATGTTGATGGGGCCTCACGGGGTAACCCGGGACATGCTGCCGCGGGTGGTGTGGTGAGGGACGCGTCAGGTAATTGGTGTGTGGGATTCTCACTCAATATTGGTATATGTTCTGCGCATTTGGCTGAGTTGTGGAGCGTTTACTATGGACTCTATATTGCTTGGGGATATGGAATTCGAAGAGTGGAGTTAGAGAGTGATTCGGAATTGGTGGTGCGTCTTCTTTCTGATGGTATTGAGGATTCTCATCCTCTTTCCTTCCTAGCACGTCTGTGCTATGGCTTTCTTGCAAAGGACTGGTTAGTCCGTATTTCGCATATTTACAGGGAGGCGGATTGTCTTGCTGATGGACTGGCGAATTATGCTTTTTCTCTACCATTGGGTTTTCATTTTCTTGAAGAGGTTCCTTTGGTAGTTGATTCAATTAGATTAGCAGATTTAAATGGTTTTGTGAGCCAAAGACGAATTATTTTGTAGTCTTTATTTAATTTTATTATTGTTCGGATAGGGGAGTTTTTCCCCTTCCCCCTACCAAAAAAAAAAAATAGAAAAAATAGTTATAATATATAAAAAGGAAAACATAGAAAAAATGCAAATATTTTTAAAAGACTATCTACTTACATCAAAAATATATATAGGATTGTAAGTGATAACAAACTTTTTAAAACCCTTAGAAAAATGTCTCCAATTTTCAACATAATATAAATTAATTTTATATTTTTTAGTTACTGCTTTAAAATACAGCAACACACATGTTTTAAAATAAAGTTAATTATATGAATTTTTAATAATACAAGTTATAATTTTCATAATAAAAATATTTTTTTCCCGCATATTATGCGGGTACTTATCTAGTGTATATATAATTATAAATACAATATTTATTAGGTAAAATCAATATACTAAATATTGAAATAAATTTATGTCACACTATTATATAATTTATTAACTACTTTTTTACTAAAATATATAATAGTGTGACATAAATTTATTTCAATATTTAGTATATTGATTTCAATATTAAGTTAATTGATGATAACAAATATATATAATTTTAATAATATTTTTTAAAAAAAAAAAATTTTGATAACCAGGAATTTCTGGGGCGAAACCCGTAATCTTCCCAGGCCCGAGACCAGAACATGTTAACATCTAGGCTTTGCCCAAGATCTTTTCAAGTGAGCTAACAACACTGTATTTATAATTTATTTTCTAAGTTATTTATAATTATAATTTATTTTTAAACAAGTAACTTTTATAGAAAAGTTAAATAAATAGTTTATCAAGATTTTTTATTTTATTTATATGATTGGATATTTGTTTTGTTAGATGGATAATAGCAAAAGATATTTTAAATTGTGTTTGGCAAAGATAATACATCTTTTAAAATCTTTTTTTATCTTTAATGACTTTTGTTGTTTGTTTATTTAAATAATGACAAATAATGTAATTTTAAACAAACAAAAGATTTATTTTTAAAAAGTTTTCCGTTTTAATATATAAAAGATTTTAGGTTCTCATTAATTTGCGATGGATTTTTGAGGATTAGTCGAAAACCCTCCAATGAGCATTAGTTTCCTAGGAAGTCTCATACAAACTCGTCGTAATTTGTGAAAAAAAAAAATTACGAATATTTTGAATAATTCAATTACTTTAGAGCTAAAGGGGTGCTCAAGATCTATATAAGACTCTAAAACTATCTGAACCGCGACTATAAATATCCAAATCGTGACTATAAAATATTCAAATAGTCATTGTTTTCTAGAAATTTAGATATATGAACATGTATTATATGAAACCTGAAAAGATTTGAATGGATATCCAAATATATAATTATTTTATTTAATATGTAGTTATGTATAACTTTGTTATCATATAAATATTAATATATTCATGACGAAATTGATTTGAAGAATTAAATCGTTTAATTAGTGGAATAATGAGATTTTGATGTCTTATGTTTTTATTTATACATTTTTATAATTAAATTGAATTAGTATAAGAAAATGTCTTGTATATAATTTCGTACAATAATTTAAATTTTAATAAATAAAAAAGCTGAAATAGAAAGAGAAGAAGAATTTTTATCTAAACCAATTATTAAACCAGTTTAACAATTAAATTTTTTAATCATGTAAATTACAAAAAAAAAAATTTAGCTCGGTTTAGGCTTTTTAGCGGATACCCAAACTAGTAGAATATCCGAACCGGATCCGAAACTATATAACACCCGACAATTGAGCCTAATAGACATAGAAAAACGCTCTCACAAACAAGCAAATTCACGCTTCCCTTAATCTCACCAACACACTGAGAGATTCTCCTTCTTGATAATGGAGAGATCGACTCTCAAACGTGGTAGCTGGTCGGAGCTCCCTATTGACATATTGAGATCTCTGTTTGAACGTTTGAGTTTTACGGATTTCTATCGTGATAAGATGGTGTGCTCGAGTTGGTACTTGTGTTCCAAACAAAATTTTCCTTCAAAAAGCTCTTCGATGATGTTAATGATGTTTCAAGAGGATGATTGTCTTCTGTACAATTCTGAAAAAGATAAGGTTTACAAGTTGAACAGATATTTTTCAGGGATTAGATTCCTTGGAAGCTCAGGTAAGTGGTTCCTTGTGTTAGATTCTCAATCGAATCTTTACATTATAGATGTATTTAGTGGCAAGAAGATCGATCTTCCACCTCTAGAGTCGGACAAGGGTGAATTATTTGGTCTTGATCGATTAGGAGATAAGCAATTCAAGTTTACATATTTCAAGTATACGTCTGGTTATCTTTATCGTAGTGAAATTATAACAGTTGAAAATCTTAGAGGTGTTTTGTGGGTAGACGAAGAGAAAGGAGACTATGTTGTTGTGTGGCGTTTCCATACTTGCGAATTTTTAGGGTATTGTAAGAAAGGGGATGATCATTATCATGAGATTCCAGTACGGAAAGATGTTCGCAGAGAATTACAGGGCTTATCTGATATGGTTCTTAAAGGTTATAGCCTTTACATTTATACCAAACGTCAATACATTCGACACTTGGATTTATCTGGACAAGATGGTTTCAAGGACGTGTCCGAGAACTATAGGTCTTGTATGGAGTTGCCATTTTATAGCGAGGATGAAGATCTGAAGTTCATAGATGATACCACAATCTTGTCAAGAAGCAAAAACATTGCTGTTACAACATTAGGAGAGGTTTTGGTGGTCGTAAGCATCGTTTACAAGTCAACCTTGGGAAATGATAGGGTCTTTAGCCTTTACAAGAGGGATCCAAGTGAAGTCCTTGGTGATCGTTTTACCAAAGAGCTTGTCAAGGTTGATTCTCTAGGTGATGAGGCTTTGATTCTTGATTTGGGTATTACCGTTCCTGCTAACCGAACCATTGGTATTGACCCAAACTGCATCTATTTTACCAGGCATGACCGTGCCCTTGAGAAGAAACTATCATGCTTTGACATTTGTGTGTACAATTTCTCGACAAAGAAACTCAAACGCTTCCCAAGTCTCTCGTTTTGGAATCTTGACGATGCTCATTGGTTTCTGCCCTTTTGATGCATAGGACTCTGCTTTGTTATCCTCTTTTTATATTGATATATATGATTTATGATTTTGTCTTGTTTGTAATATATGTGAGATAGACTAGTTCTTAGCTTCCAACGGTAAGGACCATCACATATTGAGGTGATGAAATTGTTTGCCCAATAGAACTAAGTGTAAAGCCTTCTGTTCCTAAATCACAATCCTTCCTTCTTTGGTTCGCTCAATAATCTTGTCCCAAAGATTTTAAATGAATACTTTTGACCATCAAAATTTAGACATAAGGGATAATAGAATGTATCATAATCATGAAAAGAGGACAATAGTATAAACTCCATCTTTGTTAAGATTGAAATTGGATTTGCATAAGTCCCTTTAAACTTTTGTTATAGGATCATAACATTTATTCTCTCTTGATTTGTTTCCTTCTCCATCTTATTGTTGTTCTTGAGAGTCTCAAACGTTTTTTTTATTGAACATTTTTAGTAAATTTCTTTAAGATTTTCCTTCGAAGCGTATATGTCAAAAAGGTGAAAATATTCTTTAAAGAATGTCTATTTAACCTTTCTAGCGGATACATAATAGTTGTTTACAAACTCAAAGATGATGATCAAATAAGTTTAAGAATCATTCAATATATATGCATTGCATCATTTATAATTGTTATTTCTACTTGCATTCATAATTTCTCATGGTCATTATAGTTTTATCATATAATATATATAAAAAAAATTATTTAAGCCTTTACAAGTGGTGATGGATTTCATGTGATTAAAATCTTGTAGTTCATTGATTCTAATAGGTAACGCCGTAACGGAAGCAACTCAGGCTTCTGTTGGTTTATGATGAACTATATATTGTTGCTATTTGTTGCAAATTGTTAATCACATTGCACATTGATTTTCTAATCACTATCTTGGTTTAAGTTTGTCTTAATCAACAACTAATCCTATTTTTAAGGAATAAGATAATGTACAATCAACAAGTAATCATATTTTTAAGGAATAAGATAATGTCTAGACTATTTAGGAGTTATCTAAATGTTATGTTCCCTTATCTTAATGATTTTTCTTATTAGAATAGGATTATTTTTAGAATAACTATATAAAAGCATATTGAGTTATGATATGCTAAGAGAGTTTTGAGAGATATAGTTATTTGAGAGCTTTAGTTTTGAGCTTATTTTCTTAAAGTTAATAAAGAGAGTAATTATTTATATCTATATGTTAATACTACATCGATATACTAATACAAGAATTGGTATCAAAACCTTAAAGAGAGATCGACGAGACCATGGGAGACAGAGCAATTGTCGAACCAAATCAGTCAATGCCAAAAAAGGAAGGAGAAACTTCCATAAAGTGTCATATGCTAAACTCAAGCAATTATACAGTTTGAGCAGTGAGGATGAAAGTTATCCTCAAAGTTAACAAAGTGTGGGACATCATTGAAACAGAAGGAGAAGATGAAGATAAAAATAATACATGTACAACTCTTCCTCTTCTATTTCAGTCGATTCCTAAGACACTTATCCTTCAAGTTGGGGAACTAGTGATGCGATCCCGGGTTAACAAACTCTGATCAAAGGCGATGGAACGGAGTGATTCGATGATTGATGCGATCATGGGAAAACTTCTCGGTCAAGTTGTGGATTCTTGAACGATGGATAGAAGAATTTCTTATAAGATGTTCTCTTGAAAGAAACTCAGATTTCTCAAATCTATGAGTGAATAAACAGATTGCTCAAAGCTTTTTCTCTAAAATTCATTCACTGAAGAAAAAAAAGGAGGAACCAAGCGATATATCGCTTCTTGGAACCTAGGATTCGAAAATTAAGGACAACAGAGCGTCCAAAAATAAACATCAAGTATTTCATAAAATAAAGAAAACAACATGGTGTCCTTTTCTCGTAGAAGTGTCTAAGACACTCGGGCCAAATAACTAGTCTTGAATAGCTTCGATGTAGTGATGTGATTGCCTCTTTAAAAACCTTAGCGGCGAACCTCCCTCCTACCAAAATCACAACCAAGGAAAAGAGTACAAATCACATCACTTAGTTACTCAGTGTGAGAGCAAGATTTCCCTCACACCGAATTTGATTAGAATAGATGAACAATAATGTAACTTTTATTAGAATCTCTTAAGTGTTTACAAATTTTCTCAAGTAATAGTAAAGTTTTACAAAAGTTTTTCGGTCCACTCTCCAGACCTCTACATAGACTATTTATAAGGCTCTTCTTCGTAGCTCCGCCCATGTATCTCTCGCGCTCAATGCTTCTTTAGTGCTCCTCATACGTTGTTACGTCTTTTGAACTTCTCGTAACCGTCAGTCCAGTCCGTTCTCCTTGCTCCTTTGGAGACTCCGCGCACTGGGCTTCATAACGAGTTGAGACGGCCCACACAAAGCTCTGTTTGTTATGGGCTTTGCCGGCCCATTATTCACTTCTCTTGTTCACGGGCCTCGAGTGGCTTGCTGCTGATAGGTCTAGAATTTAAATCCTATAAATTTTACTGCAGAGAACAGTTCAATGTAGCAAAGCTAGGTATTGAATCCACAGAGACAAGACAGTACACGATTCAGTTCCAATTCAAATCAAGCTAAAGCAGAAATAATAATGTTGATTGTGATCAAAACGGTAAATTAAAAACTGTTTAAAACTATGAAATAAAAGCGTCAGGTATCAGGGAAACCACATGCAATCAGGATTAAAATTCAAATTATCATTCAGGGATTTTCTTTGAAAATAGTTCTCAACATGAAAGACAAATATGAAATAATCTCCTCTCAGAGCACTAAACTCTATACTCAGATTATCAAAGACAAACTTTCGCCGTCTTTTAAATAATTGTTCATGCAATACAGTTCAAATTCAATTGTTCACAAGTATTCAAGACAATACTCTCGCAAGCAAGAACACTTATTCATATAGACTATATCCAACTTCTAAACCAAATATCTTTGCGTTTATCAGTCTAAATTCAATGAACTAGTTAGATACATTTAATTCATGCATTAATAACAAGTCTAGACTAAGAACCTAACAATTGTTATCCCCTTATGATAAATCTAACAATAAAACCATGATTTCCCTAGGAAACCCTAAAATCTAACTAGTGGACTACTCAGACATTGAAAAGCAATCACAAATCAACATCTTTGAAGAACACATAATAAAACAACATTGATACATTAGAAAGGGTTCAGAAATCTTCTCCAAATACAAGGTTGAATCTCCTCTCCCTTAGTAATTCTCTCAGAAATAAAATAAATCTTAGTTATAAAAACGTAAAACATAATGTATTTATAAGTTAAAAAAGTAAAATAAATGAAATAGGAAAATTTGATAAGTTGATAAGTTGAGGATTTGATTGCAATTTTTGGAAAACTTCTAATTCTTTTCGGGGGATGTGCTCGATCGAGAATATGGTTGCCCGATCGAGCATCGTGTTAAACTGCTTGATCCTTCTCTTGTAACCCGATCGATCTTCGTCTCCGAATTTTTCTAGGAGGTTTTGCTCGATCGAGCAACTATGTTGCCCGATCGATCTCTTCACTTGCCTGATCGTGCATGTTGTTCTACAAATTCTGAAAACTTCTGAAATATTCTGAAATGCATCATTTTGCTCCAACACAACCCGAACACCTAGAATCCTGAAATTCTACCAAATATGCAAGGAAAACACTCGGAATAATGCAGAATATCAAACATAAATGCCCACTATTATGCGTTAAAACTGAGTAATATCAACTCCCCCATACTTAGATCTTTGCTTGTCCTCAAG
>OVBE01009261.1:0-16237 GCA_900406425.1 Iberis pinnata | reverse complement strand
CATAAATATCGTATTCATTATATTATTTATATAAAAATAATAAGTTATATTCAAAAATATATTATGATAAATTAAAACATAAATTGAATTTTTGAACCTAATATTTTATATAAAAAATAGAAAACTTCTTAAATATAAAATCGTAAAAATGAGAATATTTCAAAAATAAGATATACAAAAATATATGAATTTGTTACACCGAATAAAAATGGAAGTATTGTTAAGATATTAATCGTATTTATATTATTGTTAATATTTTGGGATGGATTTTGGTTAATATTTTAAAATTTTTTACATAAAAATTAGCAATTAAGATTATATATATATTGAATTTATGAATTAGTCGGGTATCTAGGCAACTAATAATATATAGCAATTTTGTATGGAAAACCCTATAAACTATGTTTGGAAATTAAGATTCTCAAATATACGATTACCAAAATTATTGATAAAATATTATATTAGATATTTTTAGTATCTAAAAATTTTGTTACCTAAAAATTAGCAAACTTCTATTTAATCTCTTTTAATTTTTTTGGAAAATCTATATTAAATATAACCAAATTACATTTGTAAATTTATTTAATTCGTATCTTAAAAGTTGAAGTTTTGAAAAGATAATATTGGAGAATACATGTATTTTTCTATTGTATATTAGATTAATAATTATTATCTAAAAATTAGTTAAGATAATATTCGAGAATATATCGTATTTAATGTTTAATTTAGTGAACAATTATTATCTAAAAATTGAAACATAAATATTGTATTCAATGTTTAATTATTATAATTCTTTTAGTTAAATAATTATATTTCGAAAATTTAAAATTTATATTATTAAATATGCATTAAAAATTTAAATTAAAATCCATAAAAATATAAAATAATTTAATTTTTTTTTAAATATTATGAAAGTTAATATTTAGTCAATTCTTTTAATACTAAAATCTGGAAAGTTTAAAAACAGTGGAACCATATAGATTATATTTATAAAATTTTCTATTATTGAGAAATTTATGTTTTTTAATAAAATATTTTATTAGTTAATTGTAAGTTTCTTAAAAATAAGTGAATAAAAAACTATAAATGATTTATATTATTATATTTAGAATATTTAAAATCTTTAATATTTAAAATATATTTAAATGTTGTAAATTAAAATCCATAAAATTTTAAAGTAACAACCAATAATATATGTCTAAAATGATTTTAATAATTAACAATCAAGATTATATATATTGAATGTATATAATGTATATCTAAATTTCATAGGTGAAAGAGATGTTCAACTTTGTTATTAGTTCAATAAAGCAATGATAACAAAAAAAAAAGAAAAAAATAAAGCAATGACAAAAAAAAAAAAAATGGATGACTGTGAGAATCGAACCCAAACTCTCTTAACCAACACACATGTATGAAACCACTACAGCCATTCCAGAATCATTGTTTTTCTTTCCAGTAGAGTCTTCTTATCCTGAAAATAAAAGCGGATAATTTTTTGTGCTAAAACAGGGATTCGAACACTCGATCTGGAGATAAATTTTGACATAACCGGGTCATATCCGACCCATATAAGATCCGCGCGTTTTTGATATTTATTATACCAAAAATGCCCTTAACTCGAGTTTTTTTTTGTTCTTCGAAATGTATTTTTCCAATGGCATTTTAAGTAATATTCCACATAACTATAAGGTTATTTTCAATAGTGTCATCCCATTTAATAGTATAGATATAATTCTTTTATGAGTTTTATTTTTTTTTTGTCAAACCCATCTCATATATTATAGTTTAAAAGTTCAAAACAGAGTAGTAAAAAGCCCTAAGACCGATTTCGATAATCTGTCAGCTCTAGCATTTGCTAGTCGAGAAATAAAACAGAACTTAAGAGAGGTAAATTGCTTCTGAAGTGTGTAGATTTCCTCCACTATTCCATGAAGTTCATTGCTTGATCCATGGGATTGGAGTAGTAAAATCAGGGCTTGAGCATCTGAGAGAATAAGTAACTCCTTGTAGTTTAGTGAGAGGGCATGCCTCATAGCTCCTTGAATGGCTTTTGCCTCCGCTACCAAGGCTGAGGGGATGTTGAGTTCATGCACTGCTATAGTTTCCAGGGGGGAATGGTCCGGTGACCTAAACCACCATCCGAGTCCTCCTCGATTTTCCATTGTGATCCATGATGCATCGGTAAAACAGAGTGTTCCTGTTTCTACGAGAGGTATTGTCGTTGGTGGGTTGAGCTGCGTCGTAGGAAGGGTTGGCTCGAGAGAGTGGACCATTTCCCATTCTCTTGCTTCTTTGACTGCTTTCATTACAAGCTCTATAGGAGAGTAAGATGTATTCTCGAAGATTAGTGCATTTCTCGCTTTCCATAACAACCAACATATCCACGCCGATAAAGCCGCTACTTTTAAGCCTGTTGGTGAGAGCAGAATCAGTTTTGTGAGCCCTGCAATCCGTTCTAAAAGGGTCCCTCCTTGGTTGGGCATTGGGATAGCGCAAGGTGAAATGTTCCACACGTTACCTGCAAAGGGACAATGAAACAAAACATGGGCTATGGTTTCCGGTTGTCCACATCTTTTGCATGAATTATCGCTAATTATTCCCCTCCAAACTAATTGTGTATCATCCGGTAAAGCATGAGTGGATGCCTTCCAAAGAAAGCTTCTGATTTTAGGTAGAGTGTTTTGTCTCCAAATACAACTTTGCCAATTAAAATGCAATTGTTGAGCTTGAATTCTTGCAATTGATGAGATTGCATACCCAGATTTTGGAGTGTAGGTTCCGGATTTGACCGGTAGCCAGGCTACTTTATTACGGCAATCCCGAGAGCCTGGAGAGAGGAGACGAATTTGGGCTGCGTGAATAGGAACCAGCGTTTGTAGTTGATCCTCATTCCATCCCTCGCCCGAAGCACTTAAGAGGTCAGCCACTTTTAGATCCTTTTGTTCTATAGTTACCGGACCGATTGGCCGTTGCGGGATCTCGGTAGAACGCCAAGGATCTTGGTATACTCGAACGTCTTTACCATTGCCTATTAGCCATCCCAGCCCGAGATTTAGTGTTTCTCTACCCGCTAGGATGCTCCGCCATCCCTGAGAAGGTCAAGTTGTGTAGGGAGCTTCCAAAAAGGTGGTAGAAGGAAGTACTTAGCCTTTAGCATTCTAGCTAGTAGACTATCCGGGAAAGTGAGAATACGCCATCCTATTTTGGCTAAAAGAGCATTATTGAATCTTTCCACATCCCGGAATCCCAAGCCTCCCGCGTTTTTAGGCCTAGATAGTTTCGACCAACTAACCCAACTCATCTTTCGGGTATCGGGTCCTTTATCCCACCAAAATCTAGTGTAGATGGATTGAATACATTTGCAAACTCCAATAGGGATTTTAAAACACGTCATAGTGTATGCGGGCATGGCCGATAGTACACTATTTAGGAGGATTTGTTTTCCCGCCGGCGATAGGAATCGATTGGACCAACTGTGGGAACGCTGTCTTATCCTGTCTACAATAGAACTAAAGATGTCTTTTTTCTTGATTCCGAAATGCTCCGGTAAACCCAAGTACTTTCCGGTTCCTCCTTCTTTAAAAATCCTCAACTTCCGCTGAACCTTTAATTTATGTTCTCTTTCCGAAGGTGATGGATGACTTGGTGAGGTTGATCGACTGTCCAGACGCATTGGAATATCGATCGATGATTGTTTTTAGGAAATCGTAACTCTTAGCGTCTGTTTTGCAGAAGAACATGGTGTCGTCTGCAAACAAGAGGTGATTAATCCGGGGTCCATTCCTAGAGACTCGAATACCGGGTAGGTGGTTTTCTGTTTGGGCCTTAGTGCATAAACCTGAGAGGACCTCTGAGCATATTATAAAGAGATAAGGAGAAAGGGGATCTCCTTGGCGTAGACCCCGGGAAGGAACCACCATGCCTTGAGGCCCCCCGTTTATTAAAAAGATATATGATACCGATTTAACGCACTCCATTATCCATCCTATCCACACATCATGGAAACCTAATCGAAGCAGGACCTTTTGTAGGAAGTCCCATTCTATCCTGTCGTACGCTTTGCTCATATCGGTTTTGATTGCCATAGAACTTCTCTTCCTTGCCGTAGAGATCTGTAAGAAGTGGAGGATCTCATGCGTTATAAGCATGTTATCTGAGATTAATCTTCCTGGTACAAAGGCAGACTGATTATCTGAGATAATTGATTTGAGGTACGGTTGTAGCCGTTCGTGAGGATTTTTGCTATAATTTTATAGTAAATGTTGCACAAGGCAATAGGTCGGTAATCAGTGATTTTGCGCGGGTTTGCTGTCTTAGGAATAAGTCAGATATGGCTTTCGTTCATTCTTTTAGGGAAGTGACCCGAGATAAAGAAAGCTTTTATATCCCTTACAACATCATCTTTTACAATAGTCCAAAAGGATTGGAAAAAATTTGCCGTAAAGCCATCGGGGCCGTGTGCTTTATGCGGATCAATGGAGAAAGTTGCTGCTTTGATTTCCAATTCTTCTGGAATCGATATGAGCTTCCTGTTTGTGTCATCCGAGATTTTAGGTGAAATTGCCTCGTCGATACATGAAAGGTCCTCACAACAATCGGAGGTAAAGAGTCTATGATAATAGTCCACCACAACTTGTGTAATCTGTTAAACTTTAAAAAAAGGGGGTTCCTGATTCGTTTTCCATGACTGTAAATCTGTTTTGAACTCGTCTCTGTGTTGTTACCGCGTGGAAGTACTTCGAGTTTTGGTCACCATTCTTTAACCAAGCCACCCGGCTTCTTTGACGCCAATAACGTTTTTCCTCTTTGTAAGATGTTTCGAGAAAGGTCGAGCATTCCGCTATGATTGCCTGATCTGGTACGGTAGCGGTTAGTGCCGCTTCTAGTCTCTGTTGAATTTCCTTTCTTTTACTCTCAGTTGTTTGTTTATTGTTCCGGACCCATAAGATTGTTTCTTGTCGACAGCGATTGATTATGGATAGCACTGATTCATGACCAGCCGTCTTCCATGTTTTCTCAATGAGCTCTTGGTACTCTGGTTTATCACAGCATTTGTTATCCAATCTGAAGACACCCCTCTTGACGGCTCGGGTTGTGTCTACACTTGTGATCAATGGCCGATGATCTGAACCTTCATATCGGAGGTATTCTGCTCTCCCTGCCGGAAACATTTCGAACCAAGCCGTGGTAGCTAAAGATCGGTCTAGTCTTTCCTTGATGAAGTGTAGGTGGCGCATTCCTCTCCATGAGAAGCAATTATCTGTAAAATTCAACTCGTGAAGCCCATTAAGGGAAATGAAACTTCTGAAGTCCACAAAGGAACTTTGAGGTCTTGTAAGTCCGCCTCTTTTTTCTAAATTGTCGATAATCTCATTGAAGTCCCCAGTTAAGAGCCAAGCTTCTTCGCAACTTGTGCGTAATCCCGATATTTTATTCCATACCTCCTGTCTATTAGCTACAATTGGGGAACCATATACCATGGTAAGGAAAAATCGTTTGTTTCTGAAGCAGACTAGAGTATCGATGTAATTCGGAGTGGAGCTCAACACCTCTAGGTTTATATTTTTTTTCCAGAACGCAACTAGTCCGCCACTAAGCCCCATAGGTGGGACTGAAAATCTGTGGTAAACCTCCAAATTATGCAGTAGTCTAGTTATTGAATCATTCGTGTTTTTTGTTTCTGATAGGAACAAGATATCCGGGAATAGGCCTCGATGAATTTCCCGTAGTCGGTGAACTGTTAGGGTGCTCCCAAGCCCTTGACAGTTCCAGCTCATTATGGCTAAGGAAGAGGTCCGGGAGGAATCCGAAAATCCCCTTGAGCAGCTGTGGAAGAGGGATACAGAGTGATATTTGGTGTAGCATTATGTTTAGATGTTTCTGGAGCTCTTGAAGACGGGCCAGGTTGTCTCTTGTTAGGAGAGTTTCTCATTCTTGATACGTTTCTTTTTTTTGAGTTACATGCGAGAAGAGGATTTCTCGTTGTTTTTGCTCTGGCTTTAACAACTTGGGTGGCTGTTTTTCTCTTTGATGGTGTGGTGATTGCTCCTTGATTGCCAATGGGAATGGTGACTGTAGTCTCTGGCACTCTGTTCCCTAGTCTCGCGAAAGCACTGACCTGATTTGTTGGATCCACACTCGATGGAAAGGTGGTTATAGATTGGTTTCCGGCATCGTCAATCTGATTGCCTGTCTGAATCGAGCTGCAGACCCGGCCCTAGCTGAAAGTTTTAAATGCGGACTCGATTCCGAGTAATGAACTTCGACGTCCATGAGGGGGGTGGAAGTAATGATTCGATCTGTAAAGGTATCTGATGCATGGGTGATTAGGGGTTCCAGTCTTTCCAGAGCTGGGCGACGATTCCTGGAGGAGCTGTGGGGGGACTGTTGATTGAGGTGTTCTTGGGCTGAGCTCGGATGCACGGTGTCTGTAAGGATCAGCTGACGTTGTAAGCCATCACCATGAGGAGTTGAATGTGACAACAGAGATGCTTGTGGTTGTCTGCCACTCTGATTTTGTTCCTTTAGGCTTGGAGTTCGGTGAGAATTTTCGGATACTTCCTGTGGATTGTATCGGGAAAGATGACTGCCATCTCTGTGGCGAGTATAGTTGGCATGTGGCCAGAAGGAGGAAGAGCTTTTGTATTTTCTGTCTTTCTCAATCCCTGTACTGTGATTTCTATCTACACTAGAGTGGTAGCGATGGCTAGAGTCCCTACTATCAGAGTAGTTAGGACTGGCATAAGGGTGGGGTACTTTTCTGGGTTTCCTGGATTCCAGCCTACGTTTGTTCTCCTCAATCCTAGCGAGCGTTTTCCTCTGGTTGATTCCCAGGTCTTCAGTAGTAGTAACTCCATGGCTAGGTTTCCTGGGGTAGTCTCTCTCTTCATGTGAGAGGCGGAAGCAGTAGAAGCAGTGTTTTTCAAGCCGTTCGTACTCTAGCTTGACCGTAGTGATGTCCTCAGTAGGAAGTCTAATAGGCATTGCCATAACCAAGGGTTCTAGTCCGTTAATGGAGACTCTTACCCTTCCTTGTATCACATCCATGTCTTCGAGATGGCCTAAGTCCATTCCGATGGTTTGGATAGTTTGTTCATCCCAGAAATGAAGGGGAACTCCATGGAGTCGAATCCAGAAAGTAATCTTAGAAGGGAAACTTTCTGAAACTACTGGTTCCCATCGTTGCAACATAAGCATCCATTTTTTGAAAGGGAAGGAACCCCTATGTAGAACAGCTTGTAGGTCCGATTCTGAGTGGAACCGAAACTGGAAAACCTCTGGGCCGAGAGCCCTGCCCGTGACAGTTGAACTCAGGTTCCAGAATTGGATGAGATAGTCTATCAGGGCACGAGGGTGCTGGATCTGAGGGTTAGAGACGCGTCCTATGAGAGATAACTTGTTTGCTTCAATGAGGGCTGAGTTATCAGTTGATGGAATTCGAAGAGGAGATGTACGTTTAGGGAAAGAGGATCCTGCGATCCATTTCCCTTTCTCAACTCTAGAGTAGTGGTGAGACATTTTTGGTGCTAAGATCCCAAGAGCTGGGTAAGTTGCTTCTGTTGCAGGGAAAGAGTAGCGGAACTGAAACATAGTAAAGGTGTTCAAAAGAGAGTCGGCGGAGTTTCGGGATAAGGCGGAGGACTATTGAAGAAATGCCGATGAAGATGGGAAGTGAAACTTCTTGCCGGAGGAGAAATTCAGTCGGAAGAGGGGGTGTTTGCTAATTTGAGTAATGCAATTCAAAAGAGCCTAATTGAAGAGGAAAGGAAAAAAGTGAAAGCAAGAAATTTCGGGTAGAGGTGCACCATTAAAGGTGTAGGCAGGTGCCAAATTTAGCAAAGGTCACTATCAGGAAAATTCTAAAAGAGGAAGGTCAAAGCCTAGAGTTCCCCGGTTGCAGAGCCATCTCGAGAAAAGGGCCTGAGAGAGTTTTTAACATTAATTTTCATATTTGTTCATCCGTTATGAGTTTCATTAAGAATCGGTTTTTAACGAATAATTTTGAGACCTCCTCCAGAACCTCTACAGAGGGGATTAGTTGTTTTTTAAAAAATAATTAAAATATTTTTTAACACTCTTTTGCGGAAAAAGAATCCTAAAACAGAAATGTGTGCGAAAATGGCGATTACGGCGAAAGGTTCTGCTCTAGTGAACCATGGGTTTAATTCGGCGGAGATGAGGAGGAGAGGAGAAATCCTTGATTCAGCGAAGGCGAATGGCTGATGAGAAGAGAGATCAATGAAATCCGTCCGAGAATGAGGATTTCAAATCGATTTGGGGATTCCAAAGCCTAGAACTCGTTTCGGATATAACATCTATGCTTCGTTGGTTTTCTAATTAGTTAAAAGGTTACTCATCTTTGAGAAATTTTCTGAAGTAAGCTTGATCTGGTAGTCTTTCTGTGTGAGTTTCTAGCTTCTGGTTAAAACGTATAATTTGAGTGTTTTACTTGTTTCAAGCTACTATACTTCGTATTATGTACCTCTACTAATTTCAATGGTTATTAGTTCAAATGCGTTATATCTCTGAAATCTGATACATTTTCTTAGATACTAATTTTGAGTTAAAATGCGTTAACTATAGTGTTGTGAATCTTCTGTTCAATATAGATTTGCTCGGTTAGAAAACACGCCATAATATCGCTAACTACCTTTGTGGATCTAACATGCCTGATCAATATGGATGAGGAGGTATCAAAGACTATAAGAGAGTCACTAAGGCTTGTGTTTCGCATGTCAAACATCTTGGATAGGGGGCTTGATCGACATACTTTGTCAGTTCTCATTGTTCTTTATGATCTTGGTGCTAACCCAGAGGCTCTACCTGCTGTTGTGAAGGAGCTTCGGTGTGACTCTGCCACAAGCACGCCCTCCATACGCTGATAAGGTATTATGAATTACTTTTCAATTGGTTTAGTTTTATAGATTTCATATGTTGTTTATATTATCTCCTGTTTATTGACTAAGGGTTAAAACATACGTTTATAATGTGTGTTAATTTTGATCTTTTTCTACAAGTAAAATGTCATTGGTTGTGGTTGTTAGGTGTAGATTAGTTTAGGGTTGTTGTGTCATTGATTACTTGGTTGGTGTAGACTAGAGAATGACCATAACTAACATTGAATGCATTTAATTAAATCGTAAAATTTAATCTCACCCACGTAATATTAACATTTATAACTATTAACACCATCTATATAATCAAACTGTTTTTAAACTAAATTCCAAAACCTTTTTGATCTCATGGATCCATTAGGACACTTTGCCATGGATTCATGTTATTAGTCTTCTAATTTCATGGATCTTTTGAATAAACAACAAGAAACCCCATTGTCTGAGTGTTATATAACCCCTAGTATGAGACTTGGACCATCTCAAGTTCCACAATTTACCCAAGTCGGTGAGGATAAGTTGAAGAGGTTCCAGGGGTAGAGAAAGAAAAAAATGAGTGCCAACATAAGATATAGTGTTGTGTAGTGCTTGGTTAAATACTAGCAAGGATGCTGTTGTTGGCAATGAGCAAAAGCACATTGCATTTTGAAAACGCATTGGTGCTTACTTTAATGCATCACCAAAGCTTGAAGGGTTTCAAATGCGAGATCCAAGGAATTGCAAGCAAATGTGGCAGAAGATAAATGACTAAGTCTGCAAGTTTGTGGGATGCTATAAGGCAACTAAGAGATAACAAAGTAGTGGTCAAAATGAGAATGACCTTCTTAAGGTAGCATATGGTATCTTATTCCAAGTTCACAAGGTCAAATTCAATCTAGAAAATACGTGAACTGAGCTTTGCAATGATTATACGTGGTGTGCTTCTACTGTTAAAGGTGAGAGTAACTCAAAAAGGAAGGTAGATGATCATTGTACAAGTTCTAACACTGTGACAAAGTATGATGAAGTAATGTCTCGTCCCGAGGGTGTCAAGGCAGCTAAGAGGAAAAGGAAAAATGTGGGACATGGGAGAGTGGGACAGACTCACTGCTGCAGTTTTAGATAATATGGGCCATTAAAGAGAAATACTTAGAAATGAAAGAGAGTCTAAGGTTGGATTGCTTGAGAGTCTTATTACCAAAAAAGAACCACTAACTGAGATGGAAATGGCTCTCAAAAACAAGCTAATCAATGAAATGCTAATTTAAGTGTATATTTTCTCTATGTTTGATAGTTTATGTTGTGACAGTCATTAGGTTTGTGCATATTGGCCTTCTAGTTTAATGTGACTTGAGTGATAACTATCATATTGGTCTTCTAGATTTGTGCAAATTGGTCTTCTAGTTTTATGTATTGGTCTTCTAGTATGCATGTGACTTGAGTGATAACTATCATATTGGAGTAAAAGATAGTATTTTTGTGTCTTTGACTGTTTCCTTTATGTTTGTAGGAGGAGACAAGACAAACCAAGTTTTTTTTGAGAAAAATGAGTCAATATGTGAATAAACAAGCCAATTTGTGAACAAGTTTTATGTTATTTTCTTCTTGTTGAGTTATTTGTTTTATGTTGTGTCTTTGTGTACAATCCGTGAACAAGCCAATCTTGTGTTATTTGTTTTATGTTGTATCTTATTGCCAATTCGTGAACTTCTTGTGTTATTTTGTTATTTTTATGATGAGTTAATGTCTTGTGTTATATATTCCTTCTTCTTCTTCTTCTCCTTCTTAAAACATTATCAAACATTAATTTTTCTTCTCCTTCTTAAAAAACCAAACATTACTCAAATAATTATGTGGCTTTTTCTTCTCAAGATCTATTTGATTTCGATGATCAATTTGATCAAACTTTCGAAGAAGCATTTGATAATATCTTCAATGCTCATGTTCGAGAAAAGAAGAAACAATAATATATATAGAAAGAGACTCTGAGCAAAGCCATAACCGTTTATGGAACGATTATTTTAGTGATGGAGCAATATATCTGTCTACTCTATTCTGACGATGGTTTAGAATGAACAAGAGCTTGTTCATGAAAATAGTTGACTGTCTATCCAATGAATTTTTATATTTTCAACAAAGAAGGGATGCTACAGGAAGATTAGGTCTCTCCGGACTATAAAAGTGAACGACGGCATTTTGTACTATGTCTTATGGTTGTGCGGGGGATATGGTTGAAGAATATCTCCGGCTTGGTAAAAATATTGCCCTTTTATGTTTGCAGAAATTTGTCGAATGAATCATATCTTTGTTCGGTGATGAGTACCTCAAAAGACCTACACCCGATGATCTGGACCGGTTACTACATGTTCAAGAGGCTCAAGGATTTTCCGGGATAATAGGGATCATGGATTGTATGGATTTGGAGTGAAAGAATTGTCGCACCGCTTGGAAGAGACAATATACCCGTGCTTCTGGGAAACCAACTATTGTTCTAGAAGATGTAGCTTCACATGATCTCTGAATTTGACATGCCTTTTTTTGGTCTTCCATGTACTTTAAACGATATGAATGTTCTTGATCGCTCATCGATATTTGATGATATTTTAATGGTTGAGCATCAAAAGTTAATTAATTTTTAAATGGACGCTAGTATCAATTGGCTTACTATCTACCGATGATATTTATCCTAAATGGACAACATTTATCCAATCAGTTTACTTCCTCAAGATCCTAAAGCATCGTTATTTGCTACATCTCGATAATTTGTTCGAAAGATGTGGAACAAGCTTTCGGATTTTTGCAAGATCAATTTGCCATCGTAAAAAAATCCCGCTCCTTTTTTGGGATAAGGTAAAGATTAGGAAAATAATGAGAGCATGTATCATACTCCACAATATGATAGTATAAGACGAACGAGATGAATACACTCATTTCAATTTATTATAATTCGATCAAGGAAAAGGAAACACGAATGCACAAGTGGATTATACGTACTTAACAGATATGCCTACAAATCTTGCCAATGTGATGGCCAATCAAAATCGAGTTTGGGATATAATAAAATATGAACAACTAAAAACGGATTTGGTGGAGCATATATGGCAAAATTTTTGGATCATATTAAAGTTATAAACTTCATTTGTTTCCGTTAAAATGTTAAAATTTTTCTTTTTCATATGACTTTATCTCATTTATGTTTTAATTTTTATTATTTGTAATATGTATAGTATAATATATATTTTTTTAAGAACCCAATTTGAAATTGTACCAATGGATGAAAAATTAAATTAAATAAATTTAGGGGTTCTAAGTAAGTGTCATTAGTATAAAATATTAATAAAAAATTCTAATACACTTATAAGGGTATGTTGTAAGGTTGCACTAACATTAACAAATTATTTTCCAATAAATCTTTCAATTTCTTATTCTATTATGTATTTATTATTTTCAAAATAATCAAAAATAATTTGTTTGAAAACGTCAAATACTGATAAATAAATTCATTGATGTGTTTCGACAAAAACAAAATCAATGGTGTAATATACATATTATAAATACATTGGATGTTAATCCCAATAAAAAAATGTTACAATTTTCGTCAGGTATATTTGAATCCGAAAGCTCAAGGAGCTTGAGTAAAAATGAAAAGCTTGAAACTTTATTAATCAAAGATTAGAACTTTACGATCGGCTAAAGAAATACTCTTTTTGTTTTTTAATAGATGATTTTCTAGATTTTATTTTTGTTTCATAATACTTGATTTTTTGCTTTTTACTTGATATTTTTCTCTTCTCAAAAATACTCAAACACACCTTTTTCACCCAAAACAATCATTGTTACATCTTTTGTGCCAATGGTTGAAGACAGAGAAATAAAAAACACAATATTAATTTTTCTAAACACTGAGATTTTTAAAATAATGTTGAGAAAAGTTAAAGAGAGAGAATCAATCGTTATTTTCTTAATATCTGTAAAAACTCTAAAAAATCATCTATTATGAAACAGAGGGAGTATTATATAGTCTAATGTGTCTAATGAAAGGTGGACAACTGTGACCTAGAAGGACTCGATGGTGTTGGATCCTAGGGTTGCAAAACAGTTCTTTGGCTTATTAGCTTAGCTGGCTGCTTATGCTTTTGGTGAAGAATCAATCCGTTGCAGGCACGAGAAGGAGATGAAGTTTTCTTTGTCTTCGCACTCAAGTTAGGCTTCTCTTCACGGTTGGGTTTCTCTTTAAAGTTGGGCTCCTTTTTTATTTGGCCCATTTTGATGTTGAGTGTTGTGAGAACCTTCTGAAGCAGCAAGAGTGTATTGAGTGTTGCTAATACACCCCTCAAACTTGAGGCAAGATGATTCATGACTCCTAATTTAGATTTAAGGTGAAAGATTGGCTCTTGAGGTAGAAACTTAGTAATCGCATATGCAAATTAACTGTTGTAGAGCCACCTTTTCCCTTACATAATGGAAGTCAAAATCAAAGTGCTTTGATCTTGAATGGAATATTGGATTGGCTGTTATGTAAACATCTGAGAGATTTTCATAGTATAGGATACGTGTGGAAGGAAGTGACACGCCAATGTTCTTGAGCATATTGATCATCCATATAACTTCTAAAGCAGCGAGAGTCAGGGTCCGATACTCAGCTTCTGTTGAGGACTTAGAGACTGTTGGATGAAGTTTAGCAGACCAAAAAGTAATGTTAGATCTCAGATTTGTACATAAACCACATGTAGATATCCTTGTAATCTAGCCAGCCCAATCAGAGTCACTAAAGCAATGTAGAGTAGAATCAGATGCAAAACTTAGATCAATTCCCATGTGTAAGGTGATTTTAACATATCTGAGTATTCTTTTGAGTAGATTGAAGTCAGCCATGGTGGGATAATGCATTTTCTTGCACACATAGTTGACTGAAAATTGGATATCAGATCTTGTCAATGTAAGATATTGCAATTTGCCTGCTAAGCTTCTAAAGTAGGTAGGTTCTGAAAAAGCAGTTGATTGACCAGAAACTTTGTGCAGCCGAAGTGGCATAAGAGTTGGCATAGGTGCATTGTCTTACATACCCACGGTAATAAGAAGATCTATAGCGTATTCTGTTTGATTCAGGAATTAGCCTGAAGGATGAAAACACGCTTGAACTCCCAGAAAATAATGCAAAGCTCCCATGTCTTTCGTTTTGAATTGAGTATTCAAAGCAACAAGCAAACTGTTCATGAGGTTGTTGTTGTTTCCAGTGACAATCATGTCATCTGCATAGAACATAAGAAATATTATGTCAGTCCCATGTTGATAGATGAATAAAGAAGGGTCTAAGATGTTGTAGATGAAGCTATACCGAAGAAGAAAATTGTTGAATTTATTAAACCAGGTTCGAGGAGCCTGTTTTAACCGTATATAGCTTTCTTCAATTTACAAAAATAGTAAGATTGTTCTGGATCTTCAAAGCCATGAGGCTAAATCATGTACACATCTTCTTGTAAATCCCCATGTAAAAAGACATTTTTCACATCAAACTGTTTATGTCCCATTTTTGAGTATCTGGAACATGTAGAACTATATTAACATACTAGTCTTATTAGAATCATGTTTAGTCTAAGCAATTAAGATTAGGTTTTTTTAGATACTTAATCATGCAATAATCTAAAAGACAACAAAAAGTCAAAGATTGAAAAGTCAACTAAATTAAGCTAAAGTCAACATAAATTAAACTTAAATTCAATAATAAAAGTTAAGCAAATGAGTTAAGGTTATCGATTCGGGTGATCAAATGATATCCTATGATGTTCAATGCTAACAATTAATGCTAATCTTTCGTCTAAGATTCCCCTAAATAGACTAATCCACTATCGTAGCACTAATCTTTTTCCTAATCATGCAATTAAAACAATCTCTTGGATAATCACATAATCATGAAACATTAAGATCTAATCTATGATAAACCACTAAACTAACTAACACATTCTTTTGGTTAGACCTCATTTAGCATTTAGTGATTGGTTCAGGAATTTCATCGAACACCTTTCGGGCACAACTCATCTTATGATCTAGACTTGAGTGATCAAGTCAAATCTAGCATTAAAATCATCTACTAAATGAATATTTAAGAAATCTAAGTCCTAAACATCATATTCCATCATCTAATCACCTTAATATATCTAACCCATTTACTTATTAAGAACTACTCACTAATCATTGAGAAAACACAAAATTCAAGGTTAGAAATATGTTGAATCATGATTAGAAGAAGATTTGATAAAGAGAAAAGCAGTCAAAACAAAGATTAAAACTAAAACAAGCCAAGATTCAAAATAATTACAAAAGTTCTGATGTTTCTATATTTTCATGGTTTTTAAAAGTCATTTGACATCAATTTTTAGATCTTTAGGTGTTCACATATCACATTTATAGTTGTTATTAGCAAGTTTGTGATTTATAGGGATTTTTGCATTAGCATTTGCATATGTATGCATTTTGGAGATTTTTCAGGACTTTCAGGAGTTTTCAGGATGATTTGTGAGAATTCAGAAGAGGAACGGAAAATGCGTGGAATGGAACCAGCACAAGGCCCGACTCGATCTCTGCAACACTTTGGCTCAACCTCGTGATTGAGCCACATGTTCTTTAGCTCGATCAATCTCCTTTCCCGGATCGATCTACCCATCGAGCTACATCCAAGTCCGGCTCGATCACGCAACCTTCTGGCTCGATCTTTCTCTTGGCCAACTCTCCAAGCCCGGATCGACCTTTGGCTCGATCCACTTCAACCATTTGGCTCGATCCACTTTGACCTTTGGCTAGATCCACTTCAACCATTTGGCTCGATCTCCCGAAGTTCTTGCCTCGACCACATACCAACTTTGGCTCGATCCAGCGATCGAACCAAATCTCGTCTCGGCACCACCACTACACGGCTCGATCACAAGCACTTCTCAGCTTGAGCCAAACATGCTCCGACCAGACCAACTCGAATCCGAAATTGACCTGAACCAAGACCCATTCAAATGATTTTATTTTATCTTTTATGTGTTTTAGGGCTTTTCCTAAACATTATATAAGCCCTAAAACGCCTCCATTTGGGGGGGCCAGTGATAGTAGGATTATTTCGGTATCAGAACATATCAATTCCTATTATACTATCATTGTCGAAGTAGTGATAATAGGTGTCAATCCAATCGGNGGATGCTACTAATTCAAGCCAAGTATAAAGAGATGATTTTTCTAACAATCCTAAGCAAATGAACAAAACATGCTGAAATCTAAACAAACATAAGTGAGTTTAAATATGCAACGAAAACTAAGCAAAAGCAGTGAGTGAAATGAAAATAGAAAACGAAATGAACACGAAAGCAATCAAAGACGAA
>OVBE01009260.1:0-16237 GCA_900406425.1 Iberis pinnata | reverse complement strand
TTGCGCTCAGACAAAGGTTGGAAAAGGAGCCAAGAATGTTTTGGATTTTTTTCAGCGGGCCGTTGATGATCTAGATTTTTGCCAAACATTTTCATGGGGGAGATACTCATTTGACTACATGTTGAAAGAGATCGGTCACACCATGGACCATTTTAAAGGTGTAGTCCCGGTAAAAGATAGTACTCCACTATGGCCAATACCCGGTTTTTGTGTCCCATTGGAGGTAAGTTTGCTCTAGTTTTACAATATTATTTTTGTTGAGCAGTGACTGTTTTTTTAAAATGAAATGTTGTGTTTTGTATATTCTTGCATTTGAGGCGATTCCCAAGCTAGCAAATTTGTTAAGAGAACCCGTGGAAGGAACTGATAATTCATGTCCAAGGATGTGCAAGTCGACATGGAAACCAAATGGAATGAAAGGGATGTTACTTTCAGAGATCTACAAGGAACTCGGCCACGAGACTGTAAGTTCACTAAGGTAGAACTTCGTAAAACTTTGCTAACTTACTCACTAATATTATGATTTTTGACAGGAAATTCACAGCATCATCCCCATCAAATATCCTGGTGATTATTTTTTGTTGGATGAGATTATGGAAGAGGAAGATGATGTTGATTAATCTGATATAGTAGTGGAAAGTTGGGAAAAGAATTTGGATGATGGAGCCTTAGGAAAAACTGTTTTTTTTAAAGACATGTTTGATGAAGATATTGAGGCGCGGGAAAAAGAGGACGAACCCACAGAAGATAGGGCAGAGGGCCAAGATGCAGTTCAGGGAGCTGAGCAAGTGGACGAGGTTATGAAGACCTTGAAGAAAATGATGACAGTGATGAAGAGAGTTGAGAAGAAGGTGGACCAATTGGATGGGAGATTTGCTCCAATAGAAGCGTTTGTTAAGGAAGCAGGAAATCATAAAGGAAGAAAGACATGAAGAATGAAGTGAAGAATGAAGTGAAGTGAAGAAGAAAGTGAAGAATCTGTTTGTGGAGATGTTTTTTTTTGGAAGTAGACAAATGATGGAGGATTATGGTACATTTTATTTTGGAAGTAGACTAATATTGGACTCATAAATAATTTTATTTTTGAAGTAGACTAATATTTTAATCTGTTTCCCCTTAGTTTTATTCAGTTTTTCACGGTTTTACGCAGTGTTACTTGATATGAAAATTAAACCTTGTACTAATAGGTAGAAGCAAAGATTAATTAGAATTGATTAGGTCTAACACTTAAAAAACAAAGATGAGGTCCAACCTTAAACAACAATAGAACTACCAAACAAAGATAAACATAGAAGCTATCATGGATGAGGTCCAGCAATAAGCGCCTTGAGCTTCGCAATCTCTTCAGCCATATCCTTCACCTTCCTGTTTAACATCAGAATTTCCTGCTGAATAGCAAAAGCCCATGGCTGACGAAAGTGTAGCCCATCGTCCTGCATGTTGAACAAAATTTTACTCAGTTTCGCAAAGTTTTACTCAGTTTTACAGTTTCACACAGTTTTCACAGTTTTACGCAGTTTTACTATTACCTCGTACTTCTTGCAGGTGAAGTACCTCATCCCAGGTAAGGTATCAAAATCATTTCGATACAATGGAATTGGAGAGGTGTCCTCTTTGATTTCTCCCCCACATGGACAATATGTTGAAATCCCCCACTGTGCATCGCCAGTAAACGCGACCATATCGGCGTGTTCAATAGCCTTCCTCACTGCTTTTCTCTCACGTCTCGCCTCTTTGTCGTCGTCCCACGGATCCATGAAGCACTTGGAGAAAATGAAATCGAGAGAAAGTAGAAGGAAAAAGAGAGAGAGGAGTCAACTGCTTTTTCGAATGAATGAGTGGTGACAGTAAGAAGAGAGAGGATTTAAATAGAATAAATTAGTTGTCAGAGCACTAGTGTCGAGGTTAAACTGCTTTTTGACTAAGCAGAAGAAAATGCTTTTTTGACCAAGAAGAATATGCTTTTTTGACCAAACAGGAGATAAATGTTTCACTTTTTTCGTTTGGGCGGCAAATTATTTTGCTTTTTCCCTCCAAAAAAATACACTTAGTATTACAGAGGTTTATGGTTTTACCAAGGTTGTTCATAGTTTTACTTTTCATGATTTTAAATGTTTCCAATATTAATTATAAAATTAATTTTTTAATCTAGTTTTACTTTTTTTGTAATGACGATGTTAGTATACGTGATTAGTCAAAATATATGTTCGAAATCATCTTTTTGTATAATAGTTCTTTTGAAGTTGGTCGTTTTAAGAAAATGTTCTTGGAAAGACAATGAATTTTGTAAGATAAATCTTGAAACATGAGCAAAGTAATGGTAAAAAATTAATATGATTTTTCATATACGTTATTTAATTACTCAATGTTTCACCAAGAGCATGAGTAATAATAAAAGTTGAATACTAATTTTACTCACCAGTACTCAATCAATGAACTAAGATAAGAAAAAACCCAAACATACTAGTAATTCATAGTACAACATAGTTTTACATAGTCTTACTTAAACAAAAACTACAACATTACAATCAAAGTTTCATTCAGTAGGATAATTATGCCTTCCAAACAACAACCATTTGAAACCAAAATTTTGTCTTGCTCGCCTTTTGTTTTGTGTCCTTTTACGCCGTTCTCCAACCAATGGCTTCCTCTTATCCTGTTTCCTCCCCTTCCTCTTCACGCGATCTGGAAAAATGATCTTAATCTCTTTGATGTAATATGGTACATACCAATCAGACATGTCCGGCACAAAATAAATTGTCTTGTAATAAGCTAGTGCCCAAAGTTCTGCCCAGTAATATTTTGAGCACAACTCATGGTACTCTATATTACCTTCTCGTAAACGATCGGGAACATCATCACGTAAATGTAAATAAGCTGCAAGTCCGTGCACAAAAGGATACTTTTCATAGTCATATACCTTGCAAGTACAGNGCTCTTCGCCCTCAAGTTCACCGAATAAATCTTTCCATCTTCTATGTCTGTTACCTCGAACTCAAGCTCATAACTATTTAGCTCAAGCACTGGTGTTTTATCAGCTTTGGCCCATATGTTATGCATGTGAATCTCAAGAAGAGGAACCAATTTTGTATCAAGCGATCCAGACACAGTGTCCTTCCGATGCTCGTTAAACCAGTCAGAGAATTTTTTGATGATTGTATCCAACATTGGTATTAAGGCATACCTCCTAGCGTCCTTAAACAAGTTGTTCATTGACTCCACACTGTTACTAGTGTCCAAGTTGTATCTGTCACGAGGAAAATAAACCCTTGCCCAAGTGTCTTTCTCATTTTGCTCCTCGACGTACTTGTACGCGGAAGGATATCTCACCTTAAAAGATGCATAGGCAGACTCGAACTCAGCCATCGTGTAACATCTAGCTAACCCCATAAATCTCCATCCGACTATGGCTTTATTGGTGTTACAAGCATGCCCTGTTACGTTCCGGGACAAATGCCATATACAANAAACAGTTGCTATAGCCGTGATGAGGCTTTGGTTTCTATCACTCATAAAAACTAATTCTGAAGAGTCTGCTATAACACTTCTGAGCATCTCGAAAAACCATGTCCAACTAGCTTTCTTCTCACCATCTAGTACACCAATAGCGAGTGGATAATGGTGATGATTAGGGTCCTGAGCTTTAGCAAATACTAGTACACCTCCATACCTGTTTTTCAAAAATGTTGCATCCACAACTATTAATTTCCTCATGACCGCAAACCCTTCAATACAAGCTCCCAACGCTATGAAAAGGTACTTGAACTTACCTGCCTCATCCAACTCCACACATGTTTTTGTCTCTGGATTGACTTGCTCTAACATGTACAAGTAGCTTGGAAGCATCATGTAGCTATCTTCTGAATTACCACGCAAATGAGAAATAGCTTGGTTTTTCCCTCTTAATGCTATGGAGTAGGATATTTTTACTCCAAGTTTTAGCTGTAGAAGATCCATGATATCTTCCGGAACAGGAGTTTTCACTTTTCCAGGATATTCCTCATTTAAAAAAGATGCAACTAAACCTGCTGAGCCTCTCCTCTTGCTCTTGCTGATTTGACTTTGACTAGTCCGAGAACATGTATGCACACCCATATACCTCCTTATAGAAAATATTTCGGTCTTTGGAATCCTTGAAGCTCGCAAACCCCACTTACAACTTGCTACACAACATTTCACAACCAAACTTTTGCGATCCGACTTTTCCGTTATATAACGAAAGCATATACCAAATGCAGCTCTATCCACCACCTCTTGGATTGATTTTTTGCTTGGAAATTCTTGAAGCTTATTCATACCCAATCCATCTTCCCATTCCTCTATAACTTGACTACATTTTCTAGAGGTATTTTCTCAACATACTCATTCGCGGTATCCATCTCAATTGCGGTGTCCATCTCACTTGCGGTGTTCGTATCCATACAATCAACTTCTCTTGTATCATCAGCATTATTCTCTGCCTCTGTCAACTCTTTCTCTGCATTTGCTTACCCATCTTCTACGTACAGAGTTATGGCATTACATCCCATTTCATCGTCATTCCCCTTCAAAACTTCGTAGTTCATACCAATCGAACTTATGCCCACTCTTGACAGCTTCTCTAACTGATCTGGTCTACTCGTCTCCTCAACTAACAAAAGACTTCTACGGTTCTCTCTATCAATGGACGTTAGGTCAACAAACAAATATTCATCATCACAAATAGCTAGTTCTTCCTCACATCCAACCACCAAAGGCATGTACCTCAATGACAGTTTAACTTTACTTTCATCCAAAACAAGCATTTTATACAACCTTTCTTCCAACATTGCCAAACTTATATCCTCCAATGTTGTCTTCAAGGTTACACTATACATGCAACCTTTGAATTTGAAATATACGCTCACGTGTTTCACCATTGTATCCTGCAAAAATAAAAAGAGGTTCTACTTATATAATTTGTTCTCAGTTCTACCGAGTCCTCTACAGTTATACGCAGTTTTGCATAGTACAACAATTACCAATTCTACTAGTTATACTAAGTTTTACCTACGCGAATGGGATTCTTGGTCTCGGGATAAATTTCGGTATAAAAATCTCCTCTACTGCAAATCTACTCAAGGTTCAATTCAATCCCATACAATCACCAATATACTTCAATTATCAATTATAGCACCAAATGAAATGTGAGAAATTCCTCCAAATTCATCAAATCCAATTACAAACCCTAAATCACTATATGTAGTCACATGAGAGAAGAATTAACCTGCATTCCTACATCATCGACAGAAATCCTCGTCTATGGAAACAACCAGCTCCGACGACGTCGCCGGAGAAGAGGAGCTGAGCTTAGCTGAGCTGTGGGGAGGTCGCAGTGGAGAGGAGCTGACTCGAGCTGAGAGCGATGTTGAAGAAGATAGTTTTTTCAAAATGTTTTTTAATTGAATCTCAAACCAAACCAGAGAACTCTTTAAACCGAGATTCACTTAATTCTAACCAACATTTCGATTTCCCCTCAATTAAACTAAGGTTACTTTTGTCATTTCAGGTATAATTAATGAATTAGTGGTATAAGAGATTGAGTGGTGGTATAGGAGATTTGACTCCTCACATATGAGGGCAAATAAGGAGTTGTCTCAAGAATTTCTTTCTCTAGCTGAGTGAGGAATTCCTCTTTACAAATAAAAAAATTATGTTTGTTGTGAAAGTCAAAAATATACAACAACCCACATTTTTATTATTACGTCAAGCGGTTGATCTCACATTTTGGTGGAGCCCACTGCCTCTTATTTTTTCCCTATATATAGCACACATATGTACTTGTAATCGGATCATCCTACATCAAAATAATATCTCTCATATATGCAACAAGCTAAAGCGATCATGTTAATGATTTCATTTGGATCAAAATTTATTACATAATTATGCAAATCAAAAAGATCCAAGAATTTTGTGGAAAGCCTTAAAAGAAAGGTTTGACAACCAAAGGCAAATAACTCTTCCACATGCCATGGACCAATGGACCCATTTGAGGTTCCAAGATTTCGAAATTGTGGAGGCTTATAATTTTGTCATGCTGAGAATTGCAACACAATTACAATATTGTGGAAATCTTGTTTCAGAAGAAGATATGGTAAACAAAATGTATCTTACGTTTCACAAAAATCACCATATATTACAAGAGCAATACAGGAACCAAGGCCACAAAAGATTCTCAGATTTGATTGTAGCGCTCAAAATAGCGGAAAGAAATAATGAGTTTCTCATTAAGAATCATAATTCCCGTCCAACTGGTGCCAGTGCATTCCCTGAAGTGAATGCGGTGATTCTGAGATATCCAAAACAAGAAAATCATAAATATCGGGGTTGGGGTTGTGGTCGTGGCCGCCATTTTTATCGTGGATGTGGAAGGAACTTTAACGCACAAGGTAGAAGGTCATTTTAATGGGTTAAACTTGAACAATTTTCCAAAGGGAAAGAGATTCAAGAAAGCTCGATCCATAAGCATGGGAGTGCATGCTATAGATCCGGGTCCAAAGGACATTGGTCCCATACATGTCGGACACCTTCGCACCTCTGTAAGCTATATCAAGAGTCCACTAAAGGAAAAAGAAAAGAAGTGAATTTTACCAAGCACTTTGAGGGTACAACACACCTCGATGCTTTTGTCTTCGTCAATGATTTCGATGATGATACGCACGCGAACAGTTAAAAATGCTTGTAATGAGACTCCTAAAGTAGTCTCCAGTTATGCCATTAATACTTACTATGTATTTCAACCGTTTGTTTTAATAATGTTGTTTTTAAAAGTTTGATGTTTAACTATTGTGTGTTTTATTTTCAATAAATAAAGTTTGATTTGGTTTCTCTTATTAACATTTACATCTTTTATAGAAAGAATTACTTTACAGATGAAATACCACTCAAGAAAATGGATAAAGAAATATGTATACTAGATAGTGGAACAACACACTATTCTGAAAAATAAGAGATATTTCTCTGATTTGAAAATAACAAACATAGTTGTCAATACAATACAAGGTCCTGTAGATTTGATTGAAGAAATTGGTGTAGCCAAATTTAAGCTACCAAATGGAACAAAATTTTCCATCGATAACGCTTTATATTCTCCAAATTCTAAAAGAAATTTGTTGAGTTTTAAAGACATATATAACCAAGGATATGACGCTCAGTCTGTAACTAAGGATGGAAAGAAGTATATGTTTATAACTTCTAGTAAACTTGGCAAAGGAGTTATCACTGAAAGATTACAAAGACTTCCTTCTGGTTTACATCACACATATATAGATGTGGTAGAATCGAACCTTGTGACTAAAGGAAATCCAGAAGATTTCACTTTATGGCATGATCTTCTCGGTCACCCAGGCACCACAATGATGCAAAACATCATAGAGAACTCACATGGTCATTCGTTAAAAACCCATGAGATATACCAAGGAAAGAAAATGACATGTATAGTCTGTTCTCTTGGGAAATTAATTATAAGGTCATCGCAAACCAAAATTGACAAAGAATCGCCAAAATTTTTTGAATGAATCAATGCGATATTTGTGGACCAATACATCCACCATGTGGACCATTCTATTATTTCATGGTATTAATAGACGCATCTAGCAGATGGTCACACATTTGTCTATTATCATCTCAAAACATTGCGTTTGCGAGATTTCTAACTCATATAATTAAACTGAAAGCTCAGTTCCTTGATCATACTGTTAAGAAAGTTAGATTAGATAACACTGGAGAATTCACATCCCGAGAATTCAATGATTATTGCATGGTAACATGGATTGAAGTTGAACATCCCGTAGCGCATGTTCATACACAAAATGGTTTAGCTAAATCATTAATTAAACTTCTGCAATTAATTGCAAGAAAATTAATCATGAGATCAAAATTACCACCTTCTATTTGGGGTCATGCTGTTTTGCATGCTAAAGCACTCTTTCGGATAAGACCAAGTGCATATCATAAATATTCCCCATTACCGTTAGCATTTGGCCATGAACCAAATAGTTCTCATCTAAAAATCTTTGGTTGTGCAGTATACATACCTATAGCACCACCACAACGTACAAAGATGGGACCACAGAGAAGGTTGGGTATATATGTTGGTTGTGATTCCCCATCAATCATAAGATACCTAGAACCAATGACTGGTGATGTATTTACAGCTCGTTTTGCTGATTGTCATTTGATGAAAAAGAATTCCTAGTTCTAGGAGGAGAAAAGAAAGAAGTAGGAAAATAGATAAAATGGAATGTACCATCTCTACTTTAACTAAACCCTTCTACAAAACAATTACAAGAAGTCAGACAAATTTTGAATCTACAGAGTATATCTAATCAACTACCTGATGTGTTTGTAAATACCAAAACAGTGACAAAATCACATATCCCAGCTGCAAACGCTCATGTTCATATTGAAATACCACAAGAGCATGGAAAAGTATATGAAACTCGTGAATCTAGAGTACGCTTAAAGCGTGGTAGACCTATCGGGTTCTAAAGATAAAAACCCTAGAAAAAGAAAGGAAGTTGAAAAGCTTGATACTCCTCAAATAATAGAAAATGTTTTGGAGGAAACAAATCATGAATCTACGGAAAATGTAGAGCATAATGAACGAGAAGAAAATCATGAAATTTCTATCAATTACATCCATAACAAAATGATATGGAAATGAAATGAAGTGGATGATATTGATGATGTCTTCTCTTATCTTCTACCTAAAGAAATAGAAGAAGAAAATGAAGATCTATAACCAAAATCTGTATATGAGTGTCAAAAGAGACACGAATGAATCAAATGAAAAGATGCAGTACAAGTTGAGCTTGATTCGCTTAACAAACGAAATGAAATATCTCGGGCATAAAAAGTATTATCTTGGCCTTCAAATTGAGCATTCTCAAAAGGGTATATTTGTGCATCAATCCACATATACGAAAAGAGTATTAAAACGATTTGGCATGGATAAAGCAACTCCTCTAAGTACTCTAATGGTCGTTAGATCAGTTAATGTTGAAAGTGATCCTTTCTGACCCCCTGATGAGAATGAGGAGATACTTAGTCCTGAAGTACCATATCTAAGTGCAATATGAGCTCTTATGTATTTGGAAAATTGTACTAGGCCTGATATATCATTTTCCATTAATAATTTAGTAAGATACAATTTTCCCCCTACTCGAAGACACTAGAATGGCATTAAACATCTCTAAGGGGGGAGTGTTGTGAAAGTCAAAAATATACAACAACCCACATTTCTATTATTACGAAAATTGGTTGATCTCACATTTTTTTGGAGCCCACTGCCTCTTATTTTTCCCTATATATAGCACACATATGTGCTTGTAATCAGATCATCCTACATCAAAACAATATCTCTCATATATACAACACATACTCTCTCTCTCATACTTTCCCTCTCTATTATCATATCCAATTTCACATGTATCATATTTCAACCCTAAATAAAATATATTCATTTTACAAATTTCCATATTTATTATAACAATGTTATTATTCTTTCTCCGCTGCCTAAACGCCTAGACATTTTATTCTACAAGCTTTCTCTTAATATATCGAAAATTTTTTTTTGTCGTCAACTTAATTATATTAGATGAGAAACGATACAACCCATTTAAGGGTAGAGATCGATCCCACTCGGGGAATTACATGCCCATTTTGGGTAAACATAAGCTCATCTCGGGTTTTTAGAACAACTAATCCTAGACCTAGATCGAAAACTACAACGACACTTTATTAATTGTCTCGGAAAAAGAGAACCCCTAATCCCACTTTCTCGGAACTCAGCCAGTTGGGGATATAAATGCAGGTGATTCTGTTTAAAAGGCTGCACGTTCAAACCTAACATAATAAGTTGACAACATAAAAGAAAAAATACAACACAACAAGAAAAACAAACCAAAACAGGAAAGCAAAAACCAAAGGGCTTGGCCAACAAAGTTTTGGGCTTCTGGAAATATGTAATTAGGCCCAATCCAAACCCTACCCAAAAGAAAAATGTCCTAATTTTCCAGCTTCTCCCCTCGCCGCCACCAACCCTGAGAGCCTCACCTAATCACCACCCATAAATGACACGACCAACAAGAGATATGGCTCCGGTGAAACCAAGTATCCCAGAATGGCGATTACCACAAATCTTCCATGATACTCTGGTCATAAAGTAAATATGAGCTAGGGAAACATGAACGCATAAATCAGGACTGCCGTTGAGCCACCAGCTTCGTCGGTTTGAGATCTAGGCCCAGAAGAGACGCCTCCCCACCCCGAATTCCGATAGTAATCGAAGCAAGGGGCATGCATGGCATCGACAATGTCCAAAATCGGACAAATAATCCTCTTCAAAGAGAAGAGGCATATTGATGTTGCATGTGACAAAAAACTTAGATTATGGAGAAACATAGCCAAAGGTGAAATAACCAGAGGAAATACATAGAAAGGCAGAGGAGAAGGAATATAACGGTGAAAGAAACCAAGGCAAAAGAGCTTGGAACAACCGAGAAAGAGTACCGTATTTACACGCCGATGGTGGTGGTGGCACAAGGCCAACCGCTGGCTTCAAAAAGATACAAACAAAGAAGGAGACTCTCAAAGCTAGAGAGAAGGAGGAGAAAGATGAGAGAGAGATTGTTTTTCCCTGAATACAACATATATTGAAATTTTATGTTTTTGCGTCTATAATTAAGTTCATATATATAGTTTTGCAAATAAATTTTGATACATGGATGAATGGGAGACAATCGAGTTGTCCTTCTCTCGCCAAAATGCGAGAAACTGTCATTGAGACTTTGTCATTGAGAAAAACTAATCGCCATTATTGGAACCACTAATCGCCATTATTTTGAGGCTAGTATTTATCAAAAATCTCATATCTAAATTAGATCCATTAGATCAAATATCTAACTTCAAGTTAGGGTGTTATTGGGTCAAATAACTATAAAAAGTATCATTTTTGTTTTTCTCATTCACGATTTTTTGTTTTTTTGTTTTTCTTCTTGTCTTCTTCATTTTATCGTGTAAACAAACTTGAAAGTATTCATATTGATTCTTCTTCTTTTATGTGTTTCATATTCGCTTTGAAGAATTATATTTATAAGTTGAAAATTCCGAGAGGATTACGATTTGAGAAACTAAATAGTACAACTAATAAAACTCATATAACTGATAAAATAAGTATAACTAATTTAAAAAGGTATAACTAGTACAACTTTTTTTGTATAATAATTTAAAACAAAATAATTATATGTTAACTGTTCCGGTCATACAAATTGTCCAAATTTAACTAGTTGTACAAGTGTACCAAACATTAATTTTACCTACAATTTAGGATAAATTAAAGAAAAAATTATGGACAATACCATAATTTCTGGTCAACTTATGCCATATACCATATTATCCATATCTTGTAAAGGATACAATATTCAAGTTTTGCATGTGACCATTTTACCCATCTGACACACGAAACAGAGACATTAGGTTTCATTTTTAATTTTGTCAAATCAACTAAAATTAAAAAACCACATACTTATCAAATCAACTTTTTTGTCAAAATCAAATCAACTTATGCACCTACTTTTTCACCTTACGAAGAATAAAAAAATTCTTCATCATATTTTCACCTTTCTTCTCCAAGTAACTGTTATGCACTCTCTCTCACATAATTTCTTTTTTTTTTCTTTTAAAAACCGTAAAGTCTCCAAAACACCTAATTATTTGAAATAGAAATTGGATCGATCCATTATATTGTCGATTTCTTTAAAAATCGCTACTCATGTGTCATGGAGAGTTCATTCATCAACTAGACTGAAGGAGAAACATCTGATGACCGAAGAACGACTTCAATGATGATAGTCCCGGTGAACACTGAGACGAGTCAAAATCAACATTCACGCATGCCGGCTGCAAGAACGGCTAAATATGGTATAGTTACCGGTCTTCCGTGTGGTAACAATGAACCTTTATTAAATTACCGAACCGAATGTCCAAAATTTATCTGTGGACCAACGAAATATGGGGTTTGTATTTGATGTGTTTGTTGTTTAGGTCGTTTTTAAGTGGCATTGCAACTTATTTATGTTTTCTTATTCAACGTACAAAGGCCACCGACATTGTCCACCAAATTTATGCAGACAATGTGCCATTGTCCACCGTAGTGTCCACTGTCATTGTCCACCATCATTTTCCACTATTTGGATGTGGACATATGCAAGTTTTACATACATGAAATAATTTCATAACAGTACCAAAAAGGTGCAATACATTGTTTCACATACATAATTTTATAACAATACCAATCTTTTATATATTCTTCAACAAAATATGCCATTTGAAGCAAAAACACAAAAGGTTGGTTGCATCCACGTACCCTCCAATTGCACTTTTGATCAACACAAATAATAATAACCATTTTCTTGTCTAATGCTTGCACCTTGAAATTGAACAACTTTTTAATCGAGTAGGCGTAAATTGCCTTGTGCATTTCCCCCTTTGTTTTTAAATAACATTCCAACTTAAAGTGCATTGTTCCCTTTTCTCAACTTCATGTTCGTTGTATCACTTGTTACCGGCCCGACGGTGTCTCTGTATGGCATGTCATCATCAAATTCGACCAAATTCTGATCTACTTCACTAGCCCTGCCACTAACGTTTTTCAGTTTCGTTTGATCGGCATTACTTTGTCCACCATCATATACTGCTATTTTCCACCAATTTTTCGTACTATCTCTACTTCCACATTGTCCCCTCTCGTGTTATGTGGGTAAGCCATACCAATATCCCGACCTCTTTCTACGTCCACACTATCCACCATGTTATTTGGTGGACATGATATGTCAACCTCTTCCCCCTCTCGTAACAACTCAAAATTTCAACCACTATACATATTTTGTCCATCAACAGTGCATGCTCTTCTTCCCTCTTCTCGGTCCACTGTGGTGTTCCGTGGACAAGCCATACCAATTTTTTCACAACAGTTATATTTTTGTCTACTAAAAAACTATGGACTTTCTCGCCCATGCCCATTACTTACGTTTTTTTCCATTGAGCCACCCATGAATTCTTCACATTTGTCCAAGTTTGTTACCTTGTTCTGTCCATCTACCATTTCTCCATTAAATGCTATCATATTAAATGCTGTCACATCTCACTATATTACCATTAAATGCTGTCACATCTAACTTTTAACACCAAACTAAACTCCAGGGCATTTTTGGTATTTCTCTTTACCACAAAGCCATTTCATTTTGGTATTTTGTACAAGTTGATCAAAATATGATATTCCTATAACTAGTTGACAACTTATGGTATTATAATAAAAAAACTCTAAATTAAACTATAAATCCATATATTATCAATCTAAGTTTTTATTACAATAAAAATACATTAATAAAATATTAACTGAAATAAAGAGATTTTTTTCACTTTTTGTTATTTTATGTATAGTAAAATATATAGAGATTCTTTTTAATTTTGGTTATTTAGTGTGCGGCAGTGTAATTTTTTTTCTTTTTCTTTGATGGTTTGTACTACTATGACACATGTTTTTATGTATGTACCATTGGTACGACTAGTTTTTTTTTCTTTTTCTTGTAAGAATTCCATTAATTAAAAGTCATGAAACATATAAGGGTTCCAGCCCTTGCAGGTAGGCATTTCAATCCTATAGACTCATCAACAAAAATTGAAGAAGAGTTCAGCCTTTGGTCATCAGCACAAGTGGTCAACTCTAATGATGCTGATCTGGGAGTAATGGAACCTAACAGGCAGGACACTTATCACCATCAGAGTGTCACTATCCAACCTGATTGGATTCACTGTGCTGTAAGCTGCTCTTGGTTTGCTTCATCTCCTCTGATAGGGGCATGTTGGATAATCAGAAACCACATGGTTCAAGCTATTCTTCAGAGTCGACGATCATTTTCCTTTAGCCAAGACAAAAAACAAGCCCAGTTCACAACTCTTCTCTAGGCATTGCAGGATATGATAGATCTCAATTTCAAGAAGGTGGCTTTCTCTTTTGATGCCAAAAATCTGCTAAGTGCAGTCATTCGTCCCCCAGACTGGCTAGCTCTCAGGCCTGAAGTGTCAGATATTTACATCAAGCTTTTCAGATTTTCATATTGGTCTTGCTTACCAAATCTACCTTTTGTTTTTAGAGGAGTTACTCTCTTAGCAAAAATTGTTTTAGATACCAACCACTTTCAATCTTATGTGCAAGCATGTTGTCCTCCATGGTTGGTTGATGCTATCAGAAGTGAGAGTTTGGGTTTCCTTTCCTCTTAATTTTGGTTTCCCCTGTTTTAATCTCTGGTTTTTTTGATGTTGCTCTGTTTTGAGATCTGTTTGGAAAACAGTTATTACTGTTGAATGCCTTGGCGAATCTAGTTTTCCATTGATGACGAGATAGAGATCAGATGAGAAAACAACAAGAAATATGAAGTCACCCAACACCAACCAAAGAAACTGATATATAAACTTAAAAACAGAAGACCCTGCAACAACTGGACATCACGATTCTGCAGAGAGAACATGGGAATAACCACCCATGATGAGACTGTGATCATTGCACGTATCAAATAACCAGCAGAACCGCTCTCTCACAATGAGAAAATAGCCATTTTCATTTTGCCATAAAAATCGCCATCAGTTTACAAACATGATAATGACGCCGTTAAAGAGTCAGTCTAACAAAGAATGTGGATGACGCTCTCCAAACTTGACGCAATATAAGAGAATCACTAAAAAGATCCAACTGCCGAAAACCCAAATCCCCTTGTGATTGTTTATGATAGAGCTTCGTCCAAGCTATCCAAGGAACACCATAAACTTAATGTGATCGTTCCCACCAGAAATTCAAAACTAACCGAGTGAGATTTTTCATAACAGTCAAGGGGATTTTAAAGCATGACGTGGCGTAAACGGGCATCGCAAGAGAAATCAATTTTATCAAACCTTCCTTCACGGCTAGCGAAAGGTAATTAGTGCTCCAGGGAGCAATACGTCGTTGTACTCGATTAAGAACAAAATAGTACATACCAACCTTTTGCCTACCAAAATACTTCGAAAAACCAAGATATGTCTTATTGTCACCTTGTTTGTGAATATGCAAAATTTTCTTAATGCGCCATTGAAGCAAAGGGGAAATCTGTATTCCAAACGTAACCGGACTTAGCAACATATATTTTTTGACCTGAATGGAGCTCGTACAATTGAAAAGCCTTTTGAAGGGTTCAAAAATTACAACTATTAGCCTTACAAAAAAGAGAATCATTTGCGAAGAATAAATGGGTGATAGTCGGAACATTATTACCAATCTTAATACCATGAAGCCATTTTTTAAACCTCCAAGTTGATAAGATGATTGAGAACATTTGCACACAAAATATATAAGTATGAAGATAAAGGATCTCCTTGGCATAATCCTATGGATAGAGTTAAATGACCATAAGAAACCCCATTTATGAGAACGAAGTAAAGAACCGTTGTAACAGTGCCATAATCCACCGAATCCATACTTCAACAAAACCAAACGCTCATAACGTTGATTCATCGAATGACCACTCAAACACGATCATATGCTTTACAAATATTCGTCGTTATTGTAACATAAGTTTTGGAGACTCGTTTGCCTTCTTTAAGAGAATGAAGTAACTCATTAAGAATAAAGATGTTATCTGTAATCATCCGATTGAGAATAAAAGCAGTTTGAGAATGGGAAACAATGTGATCAAGATGCAACTTGAGACGACAAGATGCAACTTGACACGATTAACCAACTTGATTGAAAAAATCAGGTCGAAAACCCATAAGATCCTGGTGCTTGACTGCTTTAAATATTTTCAAGTCAGTAAACTCCTTATTCAATTAAGTATTCATATCAAGAGTGACAATATCATGGAAGGCCAAAAAATGGCTGAACCATGCAGGACTACGTAGACTTGTAGACATTACAAAAATAATTAACAACATGATCTCCAATTTGGGAATGACCACGATAAAAAAACACCATCAACGTCAGCAATTTCGAGAAGCCAATTGTTACAACTCCTAGAACGGGTTACAGCCTGGAAATATATTTGCATTCCGATCACCATCTTTTAACCATCTAAATCGCAATTATTAATTGTAATATATCTCCTCGTGACGAAAGGCTATCTGAAGTTTGTTGTAAACCTAACTTTTGATAGACAATATTAAAGAATTACTCTCTTTATTCAAC
>OVBE01009259.1:0-11827 GCA_900406425.1 Iberis pinnata | reverse complement strand
GAGGAAGAGGACGAGGAGAGAATATCGCGAACTAGCTCTTCTCGGTCTGCAGGTACTTTATCATATTTTGGAGGATCTGAAGCTTCATCAAGTATAACAGAGGCGAAATCAAACCAATCATCTCCTGCTTCTTTACCTGTAAGTTTCCGTGTTCTTTCTTTTTCCTTCCATATCAACTGGCTCATTTGTCGACTTACTGTTTTGATCTACCAGTGTACCGGAATGGGACTAGGCATGATAACCTTCCTGATAAACTCCACCAAGCTATGGCATAAGCTTGCTATCCAAAACCAAAAGCATAGTGAGTGACTAGTGACCACACCCATCACAAGAACTAAGACTCATGAGGAAGAAGAAATGAACATAAAAAGCTGCAAAGATCTTTTAACATATCTGTAAATACCATTTAATAGATTTGTAAACCCATTTGTGTGAGGTTGAAGCTTCTTTCAGATCTTTTCTCTTCTTTCTCATCTTCTGAGACATGTGAATATGTGATCATGGCCGGACATTTTACTCGAAAGTTGAAATCAGCACCAAAATTAAACCGTATTTTCAAATAACCCAAAAGTTCTTTTTTTATTTTTGTATTTCGGATTTTGCTTAGGTTATTCGGATTTTAATTGAGTTTTGGATTCAAACTACGCAAATAATCTGAACCCCAAACCTAAAACATGAGATAGAAAATTCAAATTACCCAAGCCAAAATTCGAAAAACACAAATTGGAAAAAAAATCATTCCTAACCCGAACCCAAATAAACCCGACTTAATTTCCAGTTAGGTACCTGGGACCATCCCCACTCCCCTGCTTGTGATGCTAAAGAAAATGGAATCATCATCTTCATATTATGCATGAGTTTAAGAAAAATACAGAAACATAACCTACAAATGAGCCCAGACTCCAGAGACTAATTGATTTAACAAGTTCTAAATTAGGTATACAAAATGTTGATCCCTAAAAAAGGAGTAAGAAAGTAAGAAATGTATGTACCTCAGATTATGGTAAAAAAACAGAATGAAATATTACAAGAGAACAAACATCAAACGCCGGTGAAAAACACCACACACTCTCTTTCTCTTTCTCTCTCTAATTGCTTACATTCTAAATGTGAGGATCTCAGCAAAACTGTTCCAGCCATTAAGCTAGTGTTTTCAGCTTCATTCCCGTCCTGCAGCTGGACCTTCAAAACAGAGACAAACCAAACTATCTAAGCTCTAGCTATATCGAAAACTTAGTCTGGCCTAAAATACCGGTAAGCTAGCTATATATCGAAAGACTTAGTATGGCCTAAGTTGTACCTGTTAATCGCCTTGAAGTCCCATTGCCGTTAAGGCGAAAATGCACTGGCTGCCTTTCTTGTCCTAATGATAGAACCCAACTAGAGTTCAATCTTCGAGCAAAATCCTCTACTTCTCTGTTGTAACATAAAGGTTCATACCATTTATTATTATATGTCTGCGCATCTTGATACAAGAGGGTTCCGAAATTAAATTAACAAGTGATACTTACCTATCAAGCATTTCCTTCAAAGTTGGATCAATCTCATCGTCTATGTAACCATCTTCATACTCGTTCTTTGGTGTAAAAATGTCATCTTCCATACTAAGCAAGTTAGATGCCTCTCCCAAGTTAAGTGTCGACTTATCAACAACTCCAGCATTTTGTTGTTTCGAATGAAGATTATGTGAATCCTCCTAAACAACAAAGAACACATTCAGCAACTTGATTACTATCAGCAAAGAGTATTGATTGAGAGATTAAATTTAAACCTTTTTGGAAGCTTCTTCACATGTTCCATTTGATCTACCATTCTTATGCTCCTTCCTTTTCTTGTTCTTCTTTTTGCTCTTTGAAGTCTTTACCACTTTAGGATCTGCGAAACATAATTTTCGATACTTAAAAGGAAGTAAAATAGATAAAATCGAAAAAGAAACAACGTGAACACACACATATTAAGTATCTCAATAAGGAAACTGAAGATATCAACAAGGATTCAAGTATTAAATAATCTACAAACTCTGTATAAGAAAGATCTATAATGAGATTGCAACACAAGTCACTGAGAATCTCATACCAAGCACTCAACTAGAGAAGTCAATACATGAACTGAAATGAACAACTTGGAGCAGAAACGAAAAAGAAATATGACATAATTGAGTGAGAGATATAAAGATAAGAAAATAGGAATAAACTCAAAGGAAAGTACCTCTGCCATTAATATACGATAAAAGATCATCCACAGAACGCTCATCAACATGTTCTTCAACCTCTACACCCTGGAACATGAAAATAGCCATAAATATATGACTAGTACACAACTTCAATCTTCAAACCAAATAGCTAACTTGATTCTGAGTAAAGTCAGTATTCTACAACGCGTTAAGCTTTCTCTAAATTGTAGAAAAGTGTCTAACCATATTTATTTTAGGTAAATATTGAACAAAGCCTATATATTTTAGTTTTAGGAAAATAAAAAGAAAGTTTTTATTTTTAAATATTAAATACAATACCCCCTGGTGTAGAAAAAGCATATTTTAAGAATATATAAATGATCTTAAACAACAAATAATCTTAGAAAAAACAAATAAAGATTAAAAAAATCAAGTCTAAAGTCTAAACTTATTTTGCAAAAACAAAGTAAAAGGTTTAGAGACTAAAAATATTATTTAAACAATACTAATTTACAAAATAATCTGTAACTACATATATAATTTTTAGCCACATAGAACACTGAGAATGCAAAACGCACCTTAAGTTTCTCTCTTTCTTTTAATTCCTTTCTTTTCTTTGCATACAATCTGTTCAATAGTCGAATACGTGGATCATCCATTGTATTCTTCAAAGGCTCTAATTTCTCCTCCTGTCAAAACCGAAACAAAAAGCTAAAACAAAAGCAAATCCTAATGTTACATCCTTGAAAGAAATCAACACTACATACCTCAGTAAGATCATCAGGTAAATGAAATATTTCGCGTATCTCCTCAGGCGTCTTTCCCTCAATAATCCGTGCAAGTGCACGACTGGTAAGATCAACCAAAGGCTTCAACTGTAAACTATCAGCAGCTGAGGTCAATTCACAGAGCTTCTTTGTATCCATCCGAACGAACTTTTCATCATAACTTTTAAGTTCCTGTGAAAAACATAACATAATAATATCAACACATCATGACATCACACAGTTGTTTCCAACTTAAAGACCTTCGAGTATAGTATACCTTATCAGAACGTCCAGGTACTTGATGAAACCTACAGTAATCAAAAATCAAGCTTAACATAGCTGGATTAGCTCTCTGTGGAAGAGATATTGCTTGATTCTTAGACGATCCAAGACCCTTCTGTAACACTTCTTGACATATCAAAGGACAATACATTGCAACCTCTTGTTCCACTTGTTGTATTGATCCATCAACAGTTTCAAGCCATATATATGATTTCATCATCTATATTTTGATACCACAGAAACATCCAAAGTTGAGAAAGTAACAAAATGGATAAGCCAAGAAAGTCCAACAAACTTAAAGTAAAAAGGCTAACCTCTGGTTTAGTAATGGCCATATCACTTTCTGACATTGCTCCAAGAACTATGGAAGTCTCCAAAATACAAAATCTTGACTCTTGGAAGCTTCTTAATATTTGCAACTGGAATCTCACAATATATAAAGATTGAACTCAGATAACAATCTCACTGATCATAAATGCAAAAATTCAATTCGAACACAAAACACTTATTACTCAAAAACCTAACTAACTTTGAATGTGGAATGTAATCAATATACATTTACAAACTAACCCTAAATGAGCAATTTCAGTTTAAGGATATCAAAATCGAATCAACTCTAACAACATAATAACTTCATCAAAAACCACTCCACAATCCAAATATCAAGCAGAATCGAATGAAACAAGATACAAAGATGCATCAATAGAAGGAATACGAATAGAGATAAAGAATATTGATCTTTAAATGATTAATATATGAATGTTAGAATCAATATTGATGAAAAATCAAATAGGTAGAGGAATTAGAAGAAGGGCGTATTGTACCTTAAGATCCAAGGAGGAAATGAATGTTTATACGGCGGAGAAATGATTTGAATCTTATCGGAGGCGACGGCGGAAGAGACCCAATGGAGAAGGAGCGGATAAGAGAGAGAAAGAGAAAAAGGATAATATTTTGGAATTATTTTTTTAATACTTAAAAGTTTTCAGGCAAAATAAAATGGAAAGTTTATTATAGCCACGTGTAAGAGCCAAGATGGCTCATGGCTCAAGATGATTTTAAAGATAAAACTTAGGGTTTAGTCGATGTGGCTCCAGAAGGTTAATTTAGGTTGGGCAATCGGGTTTTCCACTTGGTTCATATCAGATTTTGCAGGTTATTAGATAAACGGATTTATTATGGGTCCATTAGTAACAACTGTAATTATTAGTTTTTACAGTAAATTTTTTGACCACATAGATTTTGGTTATAAAGTAAATTTTTGAAAAAAAAGTATATATATTAAGAATATGATTGATAACAAAAACAACAACTTATATGTTTAATAATAAAACTTATTTGTTAAAATAATATTAAATCATATTTATAATGATGTAATAATAAAGCAAAAGTTTACACATTATTATTTTTTTATATATTTATTTTTTATATATGCTCAAAATGATTAATTTTTATTGATTTCAAAGTTAAATATAAATATATATATAATTTATTCAAGAAAAAAACTTACAAAAATTATCAAATATAATTCAAAGTATTCACTAAATAAAATATTTAGTGTCGAGTAGCTTATATAGTTTTATTTAGTTATGTTATATATTTATATTTTGGTCAGCTCGAAGTTGTCGAACTCGGCAGCGTTTTCCTGAACTATTTGGTGATATTGGAGCATTCAATCGTTTTTGACGACATAGTCCCTGCTAAGTTGGCTGATGACGAGTTGAGAATTGCATAAGGCATGGATCCTTCAAGCTCCGAGGATTTTGGCTAAGCCCCACCCTACTAGGAGTGCTTCATATTCCGCTTCGTTGTTTGATGCGTTTAAATTGAAGTGAAAGCTTGATCGAGGACTTCGCTTGTCGGCAGTTCGAGTCTGCTGCCTGCTCCTGAGCCCTGCTTCTTGCGGTAACCGTCGACGTAGACGTTCCAGGTTTCCAACGGGGGAGTATCGTCGTTCTGTTGTTGTGGTATCTCGGCTATGAAATCTGCGAGCATTTGTGACTTAAACTGGTGCGCCCTCGATATTCGATGTCGTATTCGTTGAGTTTGACTGCCCACTTGGTTAACCTACCAGACTGGTTCGGGCTATGGAGTATGGTGCACAGAGGTTGACTGGTGAGTACGACTATGGTGTGCGACTGGAAGTATGGTCGGACCTTCCTGGATATTGATATTACTGCGAATGCGAACTTCTCGATGGTAGGATATCGCAGCTCGGCGCCGTTCAGTGACTTGTTTGTGTAAAAAATGGGTTTTAGCTCTCCCTGATCTTCTCGCACCAAAACCCCGCTAACAGCCACCTCGGAAGCTGCAACATAAAGGTAGAGGATCTTCCCCTCTTCGGGTTTGGCGAGGATGGGGGAAGTTGTAAGGTATTGCTTAATCTCGGCGAAAGCATCTTCACACCTTTGATCCCACTCAAAGCTTTTGTTCCCCTTAAGGATTTGGTAGAAAGGGAGGCTTTTGTCGGTTGATCGTGAGATGAACCTATTGAGTGCAGCAATCCGTCCTATCAAATTTTGTACTTCTTTCTTGGTTCTTTGTGGTGGTAGTTCAAGAATGGCGGAGATCTGTTTTGGGTTTGCTTCAATTCTCTTTTCGTCACGGCGTAACCAATAAATTCTCATGATGTTACCCCGAAGGTGCACTTCGCCGGGTTGAGCTTCATGTCGTATAGGTTGAGTGTTTTGAAACATTTCTCTAGATGTTTTACATGATCCGAAGCTAGGGTTGATTTTACCAACATGTCTTCGATATATACCTCCATAGTCCTCCCGAGCTCGTCGGTGAGCATTTTTTTACCACGCGTTGGTATGTGGCTTCTGCATTTTTCAAACCGAAGGGTATCACCTTATAACAGTACGTTCCTCTATCCGTGATGAATGCGATCTTTTCCCGATCTGCAGGGGTGCATCATTAACTGATTATATCCTGAGAACGTGTCCATGAATGATAGCAACTCGTTCCCGGCAATTGCCTCGATGAGTATGTGGGGTAGGGGGAAGCTGTCCTTTGGGCATGCTTTGTTTAGGTCGGTGAAATCGACGCACACTCGCCATTTGCCATTCTTTTTCTTTACGACAACGGGATTGGCTAGCCAGTCCGGATACTTTACCTCAACGATTGAACCTGCATTTAAAAGTTTTTCCACCTCGTCATTCACTGCTTGGGAGTGCTCCACGCCGATTTTACGTCGTTTCTGCTTTATTAGTTTATATGTTGGGTCTACGTTAAGTTCTTGGGAAGTGATGGCTAGATCGATTCCCTTCATATCTTCCATGGACCACGCGAAAGTGTTGGCGTTCTCTTTTAGCAAGGAGATTAGTTCTTTCTTTATGTCTGGATGTAATTCTTTCCCCATTCCGGTGGTTTGGTCTAGGTGCTCATCGTGAATGGCGATTTTTTCGACCTTATCTAGCTCGGGCACCAAGTTGTAAGTTTGTTGAATGGCGGAAGACTCTCCTGATACATGTAGTGTTCGCATCCGATGTTCTTTAAGGAAGCAGGTTTGAGCTATACGCTAGTTTCCTCTTATCGTTCAGGTCTTTTAGTTAGTTGGAAACTTGATGCATTGGTGATAAGTCGATACGACCACCTTCATAAAGTAAAGCCAGGGCGTGCCAAGAATTGCGTTGAACGCGGATTGCTGGTCCATCACTATGAATTTGACCATTTGGGTTAGACCTCCAGCATGGACTGGCAGCTTGATGGTTCATGCAGATCGCGCTTTTTCGCCACTAAACCCTGTTAGGATTTTGCTTCCGACCTTTATTAGTTTTCCGCTAACTTCCATGTTCTTGAGTGTATCTTTAAAGATGATGTCAACCGAAATACCTGTATTGATTAAAATTCTAGCTACTTCTGTGGTAACGATTACCAGCTTGCATGATGCCTAAGAAATCATTGTGAAATTGACTGAGTCCTCTTAGGTCGGCATCGCCAAATTCCAGTTGGGGGNGGGGGGGGGGGGGAGGTGGGTCTAATATCGACATGTTCTTTCTAGGCAGTCACAACTCGTCGCTTCGAGCTCCGTATTGATTTTACCGAATCGTTACATGACAACAATCTGCCCATTATGACGTTGACCCGTCTTCTTGGTAGCGAGCCCTCGGCTGATCGGGCATCAGGTCCATTTTCTAGTCTCTGATTTCTGGTTCGTCTAGGGGGTATCATGTCATCGATGGTGTGGGAGCTCATTTCTCTAACTGTGCTAACTTGGGGTTGTGCCCTTCCTCTTGAAGACGAGCTGAAACTTAAGTTTCCAGTAAGCCTTCTGTCATTATTCCTTGTCCGACTGGTGTCGATTTCTCCGTCCTGGAAATTCTTCAAAAAGATGGATTGTAGGTGGCGACAGTCTGCAGTTTGATGCATGTTTCTCTTGTGGAAGTCACATTATGCCTCCAGGTCGTCATCAATAGGTATAGGTCGCGTAGGTCGCGCAACCTCTTATGTCCTTCTTGTAGTGTTGCCTAGGTTCTCATTGGGGTTCTTTTCTTTCTTTACGTGGTTCGGTTACTCGGTACCTTTTGGACATCGGTGCGTACTTTTCCTCCATCTCGACGAACTTATTGGCCATGTGGAGTGCGTCTTCCAGTGTTTGTGGCAGATTGGTGAGCAGCTCATCCTTGAACCTTGAATTATACCAGAGAGCATTTTGTAGCGCAGCGATTGCAATTTGTCTTTTATCACTCTTCGGGCGATGACTCCCTTAAATTTATCAAGGAAGTCTCGCAGTGGCTTTTTTCTTGTTGGGATAGTGTCCAGAGATCGGTTGTCGTGGCTTTTTTCACGATGTACATTGAATAGTTCTTTATGAATACCGTTGATAGCTGCTAGAAGCTGTCGATGGACCCTGGTTCCAAGCGGGAGAACCAATCCAGCGCCGATCCTGAAAGATTTTCGATGCAAAACTGACATAGCCCAACAACACGCTCTTCCGGGGATAATTGTGCTCGTGCCATGGCGATCGTAATATTGTATGATGTCGTTTTTTCTGTCGTATCCCGTGAACTTGATGTTAGCGGAGTGGCGCACTAGGACGTCAGTGATCCTTCTGGTGAATGTTATCATCTGTGTCTCTTTGATGGCCTTCAAGATATCGGGGGCCGAGTTGGTCGCATAATGTACTTGCGAGCTCATGAGTTTTAGCTGATTTTGTATATGTTGTAGTTCGTCGGTCTCCATTGTCTTGCGGAATCTTAGTGAATTGGTGGGATCAGGTTGACTGTGATTTCTCGGCGCGGTCTCTAGTGTTAGGTTAAGCACTTCGAACAACATCTTGTTAACGGTACGCACATCTTTCTCACCGATTAAAGCGGTCATAACGTCGAGTTGTGCTTTGAGGTTTTGAGATTCGGCTCTGAGTTTGGTTGTTTCCTCTCTTTGTTCTTTTAGAAGGTTCCACATATCCTGCATGGTGACGTTGGGATATCGTGTTCCCCGTCTGTTTCCCGGTCGTCAAGTAGGTCTCTCTTATTTCCCTTGTCCCATGTTTTTGTGGCGGTGTCGTTTTGCTGGTTTCTTAATGGATCGAGGGAGTCATCCTGGTTCTTGTCGGTCGTCCCATCGACGTCCATCGCCTGAGTTCTGCTTTTTCTCTGTGACAAGACAAAAAAGAGGTGTGGATTGCGGCAGCTAGCTACTCCCCATAGTCGGCGCCAACTGTTGAATCAATGTTTAATCTATGATCTTGTGGATTGCTAGGTAATATCAAGAGTTGATTATTATTCAAGAAGAATGATTACATGGGTAATTATACTTAAACATATGAGTTTACCCTAATTCTATAATTAAAGAAATTGGGCTGCTAGTGTGGGCCGAGCTAACATTCTAAGGCCCAGCTCGTCGACTTTCAGCTTTTTTGCAGTTGGACGGGCCTTTAACCGAAATGGACTTCTGGTCTGTGTCAAACCCGGTACCAACATATTATATATGAGTGGATATAAAAAAAAAGTTTCAACACAATGAAACAAATAATCAATATATACAATAAACACAAAGAAAGCTGATTACATCCTCTTGAATCTATTGACCTCGGGCATAGAAGGATTAAACATGAGCATTTTCGAATCAAACGAAATAGAAATACTTTATCCATCTTAGGCAAAATTAAAATAACTCTTTAATAATAGTTATTAAAACATATCGACAAAGAGTACACATCAATCTCATATCACTAATAATTAATTAAAAAACAAAAAATTAAAAAATATATAAAATCAATCATAATATATCACTTCGAATCACGCAGTTCAATATCAATTTTAATAGAAGTTTTCTCAAAATTGTTATAATCATCAATAGAACCAACAGTTCTTAGTAACCGATCACATGTGAAAAGAAAGTAGTTACAAACATGCACAAATATTAAATAATAAATTATTTAAAATAATATTTGAAATCATACCAAACATAATATGCTCATCCATCTTGCCATGTATAATATATACAAAAGAAGCATAAGGAAGAGACGAACACGGTATAACTGAAGTTGTATGGTAAAACGTAATCTTGTATGGGTTCGGATTTGTTCGATATTTATCGATATACTGACCAACTTTAAATGTGTTAATAATCATACTTTTATCTTGTTCCAACTTATTTTCAAACTTAAAAGTCAGATACCTTCCATACTTGAATGAATACGAGTACCCTTCAAAATTTTGCATAAAGTCATTAAGTAAACGTTTTAAAACAATAAGAAAATTATAGTATTGTGTTTATACAACAGTTAACAAAAATACTTTTTTACTTGCCAAAACGACCTCAAATGAACGAACTTTTATAGTTTTCTTCAAATTCCTAACAATAGAACCTCGATTTTGCTCTTTTCCATCGAAGAAGAGAGATAATTAACCAAAACATGAGCACATACACCTTTTCTAACAAAAGACATAATTTGTCAGAGGTATATAATGGAGATATTTCATGAATACAATTAGACCTAATAATATATATATACATGGTGATAAGTTTTCTATACAAATTAAATAAAATATATACAAAATATAAATGTTTCTTATTTTTCTAGATTGATCGAATATTTATAATGAATATTTAACATAAATATCTTAACAATATAAAAAATATTTGTATAAGATTTACTTGCATAACAAAATAATATATCCCTAATTATTAGATATAAATCCAATATAATATTATAGAGTTTTATTGTAATCAAATAATAGATAGCGTTAAATTTTAGAACAAGTATACTACATTTATTTGCAATGTATGCAGTATACAACATTATATATTTAATTATTAGTTTGGACACGTGAGAAGTTCGATATATTTTTCTTTTTGAGATATCAATAGTATTATAATTATGTTTATATATTAAGTGTATTATAATATTTACTGTTTATATTTAACCACATATATCAATAAAAACATTAAGATAATAAAATAATTATAATATAGTATTAAACTAATGACAATGATACCCTAAAAATATTAGTTTCGACCATAGATGGATCCAATAGATTTGAGAGAATTTTGCAAAAAAAATGAGTATAAACAAATTAATACAATTATACATAAAAATTTCATTATATAACATTATGGATTAAATTTTAATACTCGATACGAAGATTGAGCAGTGGGATATCAAGAGTAATTGGCAATAGAAATATTCATGAAAGCAAACCATTTGAAGCAAACATAGACATGTTACCTCGTATTGCATACTCTTCTTTAAGACTATATAACTAACTAAACTTTATAGGTTTATCAACTCAAAGATTCAAATGTTTTTGAATCAGACCTTTTTGAATATACATTGAAACGATTCCATGACCAGCTTTTTGAATATACATTGAAACGATTCCATGACCAGACCTTTGTTTTCTCCTTTATAGTCATATTGTGATATTATATTTCAAAATTTTATCAGTTGGTAAACAGGCAAGCATATGTGTAACTTTTGTACAAGGACATTTTTTGTATCAAACAGTTATAAGACTTACTTTAAAACAAGAAATAATTAAGATTCTAAGATGGGTACTCTTTGCCACATGTGAAATCAATCTTACTATAGAATCAGTGATGATCCAAATTGAAATATTAGAAAAAAAGGTTAGCATATTTAAATAATAACATTTGCCCAACTTGTCACAACGGAGAAAAGTTTCTGAATGATTAAAAAATCAAAACAGTGACAATGACACTAACACAACTATCATATGCAATTAACACAAAGGAAAAAGTAAGAAATAGTTTTCATAAGTAAGATTAATTTGGTAATTTAACTTTTCCAAGTAATTTTCAAAAGAAAATAAAAAGGAGGCAAAGTAAAGTATTTTCCCAAAATTTCTCTATTATTAAACATTATTTAAATAAAAAATAAGGAATATAATAACATTATTACCTCCAAAACGATCAATAACACTCCAACGAACAATACACAAAATATCAATACCATCAAAAATATCATAACATGATTTGAATTTAGCAGCATCAGTCCAGATAACTCGGACTTTGTAACAACACCACTATATAAATTTTAAACAATAAATACACATTATTAGTTTTGAAAAATTAATATATATATATATATATAATTATATAGAAAACGAAATTAACCAAACTATACTTTTTATCAACT